>OMKI01061844.1:2850-18810 GCA_900302315.1 Phycis blennoides | reverse complement strand
CCCTATAAGCCCCCCCCCCCCCCCCCCCCCCCCCCCCCGAGATTGCATTACAGCAAGAATCCAATTATTTGGCGTTGTTCTGCCAAAAATAAATGTGCGAGCGCCATAATGTACGAGCGTCGTACTGAGCGATGTGTTCACTGCAAGGGCCCGAGAACACGCACTGGGACGCGCACATCCAAGCTCCACACATCCAAACACACATCACACCTCGTGACATCAGAGCAGATAAGACAAGTCCCTGCCAAGACAGGCTCTGCTCTTTCCCAGAGCGAACCACGCCATGTGAACTGAAACGCACCAGAACACGGTTGGGACCGAGTCCCGCTGTGTCAAAGCCAAACACTAAAACCAACGCAAGCCGACCAACAATGATCTAGAATTAATTCAGGATAAGTGACTCAGGCGCAACTTATGAAAATAAGGGGTTTCCTGTGCAGAACATCCATTTTAACCATCGACGTCCATCCATTAAGTTTGATGAAAAATAATTTCTTCCGGGACCATTCTTGACAGCAAAGTATTTGACTTAATGATTCTTCTAGGGGAAACTTCCACGGTGACAGCGGAGGAAACGGAGGTGAGCGGGGGGGAGCGATCGTCACAGAGGGATCAGGACCGGCCGTGACTGAGGTCAGCCACGCCGGCAGGAACCCAGTGAACGTGTCGGCGCTCTCCGTCCCAGAATGTTCTCTCAGGTGAGCCCCGTTTGACTCTACAGCAGGCTTACGCGCATAGCGTAAACACTCATCAATCTCAACACCGGGGGGTGGGTGGGGGGGGGGAGAGAGAGAGAGAGAGAGGGGGAGAGGGGGAGAGGGGGTGGGGTCTTGTCTTGGCTCGCAGAGCAAAAGCCAGCGCCAGTCGGAGAGCACGGTTTCTCTTTTATGCTCCACTCCATCACCATGGCAACGCTCGGTGGGCCGACAGCGCTACCACCGGGCCGTTATGTAATCTGGGATAGGTCTATCTGAGCCCGATGATTAGACGCGTTAAATCAAATGCAATATGCATGCGCGGCGTGTCGCGCACCCATACACCTACACGCACACACGCGCACACACGCACACACCCCGTATCTCGGTTAGTCTCCATTTTTCGCAGGAGTCGGGGCACCGAATTAAAATGATGCCTGCCATTAGAGAGAAGATCAGTGGAGATGAGCACAGAATAAGAACAGAGGAGAGGAGCACGGAACGGGAATGATCCCGCAGAGGAAAACAGATTTGTTTTCCAATAATGTCATTAGAATCGCCTGTGTAGTATAAAAGAAATTGCCCAAGGCTGTAACAGAGTTGACACTCTCAGATCTAGAATATAAAAAAGGAAGCGAATGTTGGGTGTATTAATATATAGTTGGGTATCTCCAGCTTCCTCCAAGCCAAACTGTTTCTTCTTTGTGCACCGTTTTGTACATCTATAGCTAGTACACTGCAGCATGTAAACACTTCTGAACGGTGACCCTTTTAAACCAGGAGCGACTATGGGGTCTCTTATTGGACCGCTCTTTGTCTCACGTCCTCACTGGCTTCATCAGTCATCGCCGGCGCACGGCTTCCCATTTCACTGCCATCATTTATTTTCTCCTAAAAGAACTTCACGAGTGAATCCTAAAAGGTTCACTCATATCTTGGCGTCGGTCTCAAGACATCTGTCTGGCAGAAAGCACGCCACTTCAAACTTGAACCTGTCCGTCCCAGACAACGGCTTCAGCAACCGGCGGTATTTTCCAAGTCTCGATGTCAAAGTGGTGTCAGGGTTGACAACCCGGCTAACATTCGCTACCATGTTGCTCCATCTCTCCCTGACCTTTCGAATCCACTTTGCGGAAGGGGGATCGGGTGGTTCCCGTCAGAGCACTTTTGCCCCGGTGGCTTCCGCTTCCACATGACTAACTTCTGCTGTACGTGACTCGGAAAAGGAGTCCTCCGGGCAACTCCCTCCCAGCAGATGTCAACGGGGGGGTCACCCGGGGTCGTGGCTGAACCCGCACCCAGGCACACACTGGAGCCATCATCCGCGCCCTACGAGGCCTGCTGATGGAGCAGCATGTGACTCTACAGTCACTTCGTCGTCGGACTAATTCACGGTCCCGACTCTCTGCACGTGTAGACGAGCAGCTCTTACCGGCGTGCGAAAGATGCTGTCAACCTTCAGAAATCCTCTGAAGGACCCTTCCAGGAAAACCCCCCCTCAAAAACTGAAATTGCCCGTTAAATCTTTGTGGAGCGCCATTGTTTTAACATTTGCGGCGATGATATACATAGAGCATTTTCACTGGACCGGAAACTAACAATTAGACTTAATTTTCCGATCCCAATGGCTGCTCAATGGAAGGCCTCTATGGTGGCAGTGGCCCAAGCAGGACTGTGAGAAGTGGCCTTTCATCCACGTTAGCTGTTAGCTTTGGCAAGGGGACAGCAAGACTCAGTCAGGCTTTTCATCTGCCTGCTTGCCTGCCTGCCTGCCTGCCTGTCAATGAGGAGGTTTACAGCTGGAGAAGGCACACCAGGGAGAGAAGGAGGGAGGAAGTCAGAATGGGGTGAGCAGCCAATCGGGGTCATAGTGAAAACAGTGAAGGTGGAATGGAGGAAGCAGCGCACACGGACACAAAAACACAGTTAACCGTTACCTACGTTAGTTTAGGGAGGAACGCGGTTCAACGCGGTGAACGTCACTTGTTAACATAAGTGGTTCTGTGTTTCAAGAATGTTAGAGTTCCAGGTGACGAAATTGTAACAGTAACCACACTAGAGGACTCCGCCGTGTTAAAATCGATTGGTTCAACATCATGCCTCTGCTTTCATAATTATTGATTGGGTAAAGTGTGTTCAACTTCAATTGTTACGTGGAGGAGAAGCTTGCTCGCGGGGCAGGAAGCCAGAGCACATTATATAGCGTGCATATTTAGAACCTGACAAGAAGATAATTAACATTTAAAGTAAAATTAGCATGTGTTACATGGCAGGGGGTAGCCCAATGCAAAATAACCCCTTTGTTTTGTCACTAGCGCATTCCGATTCGATGGCCCAGAGTCCCATACATACAGAGACATTGTCCTTAGTGTAATGTTAATGCCTCCCCCTCACCAAGTTTCAGGAAGTAGCGATCATGATCGAATGATCACGGATGCACATTGTGCAAGCCAGACTACCTCAATTCATAAAATGGTGGATCAAATGAGGAAATTCCAACGAATGGATGTATCACTTCAAAAGTCCAACGCAATGAAGCCCGCCTAACCATCTATGGCCTGCAGTATGAATGAATGGCCAAGCACAGATAGAAACAAAACCCGGCAGAAAGCAGAAGAAGCCCTGACCATCTCATGTGTGAATGTAATTCGGAAATATCACGGAACTCAACTTCTGTCCGTTCAGCAGATGTTCCTTTCTAGCCAGTGAAATCCAGCACAGCAAAGTCTGGACTCTTTCCGGAGGTAAAACCAACCCTATGGACTATGTCATGTCGTGGTGGACCACCGCAGCATTCAGGAAGTGACGTTCCAGAGCAATCTGTGTCCATGCATATGCGCATGTTTGTGTCTGTGTCTGATATGTTAACACACAGCGATCCAACAAACACAAACATCCGAAACCAACACAATTGGTTCCACTGGGCCACACATCCGCGTTTGCGATGCTTCTGGCAAACACAGCCAACAGTCACGTACGTCTGATAGATTCAGATTCTGTTTTATCGGAGCATGTTCAGTTTTGTTTCAGTTTAGACTCGCTCGCTCAATCACACACATCGCACAGACAATAAATCACAGAGCAAGGCCAATATTTTTGCATGTTGATTTTAGTGTTTAGCAGTCACTGACTCACACAACTCATTGGCTAAAAACCCCAAGACTCAAACTCTACCAGAGCAGGTGGAATACCAATGAGTTCACACACACACACACACACACACACACACACACACACACACACACACACACACACACACACACACACACACACACACACACACACACACACACACACACACACACCCTTTGTGATCAATGGGAGGCAATGAACACAAACGTGAGAACCGCTTTGCATTGGCAAGCGGCGGTCGGCATGCTCGCTACCTTGTATCCGGCGTGAGTCCTGCTCTTCGCGTGCGGATTGGTGGAGCACAGCTCGATGGCCTCGGGTTCATGGAAGATCACCGTGGGCAACGGCTCCTTCCTCAGCGTCAGCACGTTCAGCTTGGTCTTCAGCATGGTCTGGAAGTGCTGGGGAGCACAAGAGAGGGAGAGGGGGGGGGGGGGGTTGAGATTGAAACTATGGTCTGAAGGCCAAGCCAGGCAGCCCCAAGAATAGCTTGTGGGTTGCTTAACAGCTCTGGGGGGGGACAAAAAAAAAAACCACACACACACACACAAACACACACACAACCAAGTCTGGAGACATGTGAAACGAGTCAGGAAGACGATGACAAAGGAGGAGGTGTTTGTGTTATTCCGGACACGGGGGGAAAACATTGAGCAACTCTTGAGGGCACGCAGACAGGAAACCGGAACTTGCCGGAGAAAAAGGCGTCAATGCATGCGTGACAGGGTGGAGCCGGGGATCCTCTTCAGGAGTCTCTGCCCACCTCCACCACCTCCACCACCTCCACCTCCACCACCAGATATATCGGAGTTCACTGAGAGAGTTTGAGTTTTTGGAACGGGACCTTGTTCTTGTAGTAGTAGAAGCGGCGCCAGTTTCCCCACCAGTAACAATAACAGCGGTGACGTCCGGGCGCCGAGTCCAAGCCCAACAGAATCATCGATCGCGCTCGCCATTTGTCGAGCGCACGAGGAGGAGAGGCTTGGCGTCCGAGGTGCCATCATAACAGGAGGTGCGGGGCCTGGTGGGCGGCCCGCTCTGCGCGTAGAATAGCAGGTCCTTGTAGCGCCGAGGAGGCCAAGCACAACCACATGTTCAGTCTGGCCCCGGCGAGACGCGAGGCGGAGGAATTTCTGGGCTTCTTCTAAATAACCGAGAGAAAAACCGACCAGCTAATCAAATCTGGACTTTCACAACTTCAGCAGAAATTAAAAAAAAAAAAGGGGGGACTCTGGTATGTCTGCCGGCACCGCTGGAGCTCGTGCTTGTGAGCGGCGGCGGTTGGGTTACAGCCGCGAAAGCATTTTAAAATGGAGGGTCTGGTCAAGGTATCTGGTTTGATGTCGGTTGCACCTGCCGGCACGGGAAGCAGTTTCCAAGTGATGACCGCCTTAATTTAGCAAAAGCTAACTTCAAGTAAAGCCTGTGTGGTGGTGGTTGTAAAACGATTCTCAAAGTGTTAACAAAGAGCCTATTGCTTCACGGTACTTAAAATAGGGAGACAGATCTCAATTATATAATTTTTCTGCGGTGCAGACTGAGGTGCGGAGGACAGCTTGGACCTTTCCCCGTAGAAGACCAGTTATACTACCTCTACTTGCACTATCTGCTTATTGTTACCTACTTCCTCTTACCGTTTACTACTGTCACTTTAATGACTACTGCCACTTTACAACTGTCCACCAATATTGTACTACTCATGTACAATACTGCACCTTAATCGCTCCTCTGCACTTCTGGTTAGAACGTTAGAACTACATTTCGTTGTCTCTGTACTTGTACGCTGCACACTGACAATAAAGTTGAATCTAATCTAATCTAATAGGAACAGTTCAAATGACGACAGAAAGGAGAAGGTGGACGCCAGAGGTGTAAGATGTAAGTGAGGAAAGGCTGGGCGGGGAGAAGGGCAGCAAGGTGTGTTTGTGTGTGTGTGTGTGAGAGACAGCGAGCGGACGGTAAACACAAAGGGAGGGCCGAAGACGAGCAACACAGGGCCGAAGGAGTGGTGAAAGTGAAGCCACATGTGTGTAATGCTCGCTGACCTCCGTGTCAGCGCTTTACGGCCTCCACGCTGTGGCACACATTCCTGCGGTCGCAGGGGTGGTGGTGGGTGGTGGTGGTGGTGGGTGGTGGTGGTGGGGGTGCCGGGCGACTACAGCACTACGGGATACTGGCATCCCACCAACTGCATTTCAGTTGGATTCGGATTTCATTAGGATTTTTTTTTATTGAACGTCGTTATCTGTAAATACAGTTAAAGCCAGCGCCGGCGGCTTCCACCGGGAAACTGCACCGCTGTCCAGCGAGAAACCTTTTGGCCCTTTGTCACAACACTCGTACTTACTTGCTTTTCGGGGTGGTGTTTTGAAAAAAAAAAAAGTCAGAGAGATGAAGTGGCGGTTTGGCAAAAACAGCTTTTAGTAAAATGTCGGCAATGTATCAGTAATTGTGGTTGTGTAGTTGTGGTTTTCTGGTCTGCAGGACGCAAATTGCCTGACAAAATTTGAGGGGAGTGTAACCTGATGGAAAGCCTTTGAAACAGTTGGATTTACTCGATAGAAACAGCCCGTTGTTAGCACTGACGTTATCGCGTAGACAAAGTGTACGCAGGACATTTAACATTCTACTCATAAATACACTGACGTTATTGGTTCCATTTGTGTTTGATCATAAAAGAACATCAGATTCTGCGCTGCAGAACCAAATTCTGGACTTCAAGGTATGTGCTGCAAAAAAAGTTCAAATCAAGCTGTTTTTTTCTGTTTAATTTGTCCAAAACCTAAAAGAAAGGCAGTCTATCCAATGACTTCCATATTTCTTCATTTAGTTTTTTCACCGTCTTGACGTTCATCACATTTTTTACGAAGACTTTTCACACACAGCATTACCAGCGCCATGCTTGTTAACTTTAAGCCATTTGTAGCAGCCCAACATAAAAACAAAAAAAAAATCCCCCTTACAGTAAATCCTTCTACTGTTTTGAACACATCTGGCCCCTTCGCAGACATCCCGAGATGGATTTCATTCTTTAATGCGACATGTGTTTCGGAAGAAAAAAAAAAAAAAAAAAAAAAAAAACACCATCAAGGTCCAGTCCACCACAGAACTGCCCTGGATCCTGTGTCAGTGTTGATACGCCTTTCATGCCTGAATTCCTGACACCGGATGAAACACTGGAGGTTTTCAGAGGGGCCGTTTCAAAACAATGGTGTAGAAGTATCTCTCCAACGCGGCGAACAAGCATCCGATTCGCCAGGCAGACATCTCGACATGTGAAACAGACGCACCCGTGTGTGCGTCTGCACAGAGCACAGACCTGGTTTCTGCCCTGGTCCACATGGACACTGCAAGAACAACACTTCTGCCATGCTAGTCGTGGCTGGATTCGAATACATTTACATGTAGGGCACTTAAGCAGACGCTTTTATCCAAAGCGACTTACAAAAAGTACGCATGTCAGAAGAAGGAGAAACATTTAATTGCCGTTAATGCCGTGAGAAAGTCACCAGAACAAGTTTCAAGCATTTAGATTAGACATTTAGAATAGATTCTGAACATGGTCATTTGCGATATCCCTTTTCTTAAATACACTCATAAACCAATTTGAGTATGTGCAGCGCACGTTGTTTATCTATGTGAAATATCTCATATCTCATATCAATGTTTGGGAGAAGCCCGTCTTGGTGAAGTTTGTTTAAATACACGCAGCGTTGTGATTCCTCCAAGGATATAAATCGTATTTTTAAATGCAATACGAAACCCGTCAAAACATGGCCCTAATTTTCCACATTTGTCAAACAGACCAAATTCATTCCAGATCTCCAGTCCAGACAGAATTATGAGAACCTGGCTCTGAGATTGTCCAAATTATATAACACATTCACAGTATTGCTCCTAGATGTGGAGACCTTTGAGATGACCATTTAGGCAAACACAATTATACATTTTACTCTTCGTTATGGAACAGCACTATTTAGCACCATTTCATACTACTTATGGAGATAATCAGCCGTTTCAAAAAAGGCTTGTTCAAACTTGGACTTGGAACTATAAGTTATAAATTAGCTCTGCAGAATGATGAGAATGAAATGATCAAGACAACACAAACACGAGGACTCATCTGTTGTACGACGGACAAAATGTGCACGCTCATCCTGAATGCAGAATCATTGTCCTTCATCTGAAGCTAAACATTTAGCTTGAGACATTACAACTGATTATGTAGGTTGGCATTCGGACATGACAGCTGTTATGGGGGGCGCGGGGGGGGGGCTTCAGGACTGTAACGGGTCACAGATGGCGAGTACACATCAGACCCTGAAGTTGAGCACTTCCTACACCGATGAGGGTCTTGGGTCCATTGCACGGTAATGTCAGGCAATGTTCACGCTGCTTTTGATCAACGCCAACAATCAGCGAAAGCCAATCAGTGCATTACTCCAAGGACACGCGTTATCGCCGTCAGACCGGCAAGAGGGAAAACGGTAACCGATAATACCCTCGACACGGCAGCTTCCGGTCTGGTCACAAACTAAAAATCAAGCACTGGCCTCTCTTGTATTCAACAAACAAACAATAAAAAGATGGCAACAATGCTGCAGAGACCGCTTTCCTGTTCCTCGTGTTGAACTAAAATACACATGGTATGCGGATGTTGTTACATTAGCCTGATGAACGCACATGTGTCCTCACACAAACTTACTTTGTACTTTCACACACACACACACACACACACCCACGCAGACAGACTCCCAGACACACATGGATGACATCGAGATAAAAGAGTGGTCCGAGCTGTGCTCCAGATGTGAGACATCTGCCTCGCGTTGGTACGAGCAAAGACTCCACATTCCCTTCCCTTGTTTTTTCATCAGTTTTGTTGGTTCTTTACCAAAACAAAATTGCACTGTTTTAATCACTTCAAAATGGGTATTCCCTCTCCTGAAATTTGTAACAAAAAGAAATGACGTTGACAGTGCTTTGTAAAGTGCTCGTCTATCTGGAAACGTGGACGTGCTGCTCAACTCAACCACAACTGGTGTCAATAGTCAGCAAACCCAAAATACTGTGTGTGATAACATCAAATACAATTTGTAACAAATATGTGCCACTGTTAGGCAATTGTTAGAATGTTTGCAAGTTCTGATGAATCAGAGTTTGAACTGTTATGTTTTAGATAAGTAACATCAGGCCATAACAATATTATACTTGGTTTGCCAGAGCTGCAAGAAAGACAGACTTGGATTGATGGTGACTGGAAAGAAATTCTAGCAGCTAACAGATCTTTGATTAAACTCAGCATAATTCAAACATCTGAAGTATTTATGCTGTAAGCAAATGAGCAGAACCATTGGTCAAGCCACGTTTGATGGAGTCCGTTAGTTAAATGTAGTCATGTATGGATGGGGGGGAAAAAAAACACATTAACAGACACTTCTGTTGTCCTAACTCCCTCAAAAGAACAGGAGGCAACATTCTTTCTAAGAGCCAGCATCTGCAACAAGAGACAACATTCCCTAAAGAGTAGATGCGAAAGGCCAAGTGAGACCATGTCTAAGCAAACCACTAAGATTTATTAGTCTGCATATGAAGACAACCCCATGCTTCAAGAAAAGTGGCATTCTCGGCAAGGGACGTTTGCTTTTCATGCAATTGTGGGAAACGTTACAAATTCCAAACTATTTGTATTGTCTCTGCTCAACTCCACTGACATCTCTAGGGAAACACAATGTCTACACTGCCTTTATTAGGAGCAGGCAGTCAGCACCGTGCTGCTTTGCGCGGTCACATTTAGACGAAGAGACGGAAGCACGGCCCGCTCTTCATTAAGTCTTGGGCCGTGACTGGGTCATTATTCATTTCACAAATCAAAGAGTGCAGGGCTGGCCAAATAAAGCAGTGCAGGTCTACATTTTTGAACCCATATAAAAAAAAAAATGATGGAACGCAGAAAAAAAAAAAAAGCACAACCACCCCAAGGTCAGGGCATGCTTGAGACCGGGCTGCAGTGACACTGCAAGGACGGTTTACTGCCGTCCTCCTCCGCTCCTCGGACATTTACAAGAGGAAACACGTCTGAACGGTCCACACCGCGAGGTGGGCTGCAGGAGGGCCAAGTTCTTCGGACTGCCGATTGGAGGGGGGAAGCTGTGTGACAAGTGGGAGGTTTGAAGATGGGAAGCTGTGATTGGTGGCTTAGCAGGAAGTGGGCCCTGATGTAACCGAAACTTCCAAAAAAGATCCTGGGGGTGGCAATCTCCGGCTCGCAATAAAAGAATCACCGACTCTTTGACGCAAACAGCTTACCCACCCCCACGTCTTTAAACGGCCCACACAGCAGCACAACACAGCCAATCTGCCTGCAAATGACATGGAAGGCACTCGGCTTCTCTGTTTTAACAAGACAACGCGTAAAGACAGCAGTCTTGAGGAAAACAGTGGGGGGGGGAAAGCTGTCTGAGAATATCCACTTGATTATAAATGTGTTCATTGACAAATGGGCGCAGGCCGATCATATCTGTTCTGACAAAGTAAACAATTTCCCCCGAATTTGTCTGCAGCAGTAAAAACAAAACAAAGCCTGAAAATCCCTCAAACGAAAGCAAGCAGCGTCGTTACATCTTCCAAGTTGTGTTCTCCAACGTTTGATTCACGAAAAAGAAACTGGTTCAAAGTGTCGCATTACACCATGTAAATTTACCACGGCTTAAGAGCTAAGACCGGCGCCGTCAGAGACGTTCTGTGTGCCACTGCATCGGTAAACGGCAAAGGGGAACCACGAGAACCCGATGCCAGCGCTCCTCGCGGGTTCCTGATGTCAAAGAGGTCACAGTCACAGCCCTAACAGACCAAGAGAGACGGACACAAAAAGGTAAACGAAAGACAGAAGAAGAAAAAAAAACAAAAAAAAAAAAAACACAGCGGCCGACCGAGGGGCAGACGAGAACAGAGTCAAGAGAATCGAGGAGAGCCGGTCAAACTAAACAAATGGAAACAGAGCGAAGCCGGCCAGGACAGAAACACACCGATGACCAGACACGTACACACACGTACACACGTACACACACACACACACACACACACACACACACACACACACACACACACACACACACACACACACACACACACACACACACACACACACACACACACACACACACACGTCAACGGAGATAGACCCAATGTGGCGGTTTGATGCTGGCCCTCAGCTGGCTATTTCTGCACAGAAGAATGGGTCACTTTGTCTGAAAGTTTACACACGGGTCAACCCCCCCCCCCAAAACATCCTCTGGTTTCAGAACAAGCTGCTGACAGAAGGCGACGGTAAAAGGGGAACCGTGGTCTTCCTTCTGTCTGCGTGATTCTGCCTCTCCCGTCTCCTCTGGATGCAGCCGTCCTGTCTGCGAGCCGGCGCACGTTGTGCAATCAATTGCACTGATACAGTCGCTTAGTGCCAGTGAGAACGGGCCTCTCAGACTGATTGAGGGATGTGGTCACAGAGACGTAGGAGGAGGGAGGGAAGACAGGAAGACAGACAGGCTGTGGTGGGTGTGGGGGGGGGGTATAGACATAAGGCGAAAAGAGCACAGGCAATTCAACATCAACACTTCCTGTTTTTGCCCGGGCAATGTATTTGTAGACACTTGATACTCATCAGTATAAAAGGGAGACAGGAAGCCATAGGTATAGCCCGTGACAAAACAGAGGGAGAACGGTAGTCTCTCTCTCTCTTG
Organism: Phycis blennoides; assembly: GCA_900302315.1. Taxonomy (NCBI): domain Eukaryota; kingdom Metazoa; phylum Chordata; class Actinopteri; order Gadiformes; family Phycidae; genus Phycis; species Phycis blennoides. Next base: position 7,244 of record OMKI01061844.1, on the reverse strand, counting down.
CTCGCTCACTCTCTCTCGTTGCTATGGAAACAGGAGAGAAAACTGTAGAGAGACGCCACAGTGAAATAAGACCAAACAGAACATAAATAAGATAAGTAGGCAATACTGCTATATACCTCATGTCTCCCAGTTGCCATTTCTGTCTCAGAAAGGTGAAGCATGACAACATCTGCTGAAAGGGTTCACGGTGGAGGCTAGTTGCCATGACGACAAAAAAAAAGGAAATGGCCACATGCACTTCTGTAGCAGCAAAACACAGTCTCCAGTCCCTCACATGCAACATGGCTGCTCTCTGTTGCCATTTATTGGACCCCATGAGGTTCGAAAATATTGTATTTGGGAACAACAGACAATCTCATCTTAAAAATGTAACAGATTCCATAACTACAATGCAGACCACTAAAGTTATCCTATCCCTTGCCCATGATACAAGGCATGACCAGGGGAAACGACTGTGTGTTGGTGTAGTCTATCACACAAGATGCCGAATGGAAACCATAAACAACATTTTTGAGGTGGTCAGCCATTTTCAGAAGTTGTTAATGTGTGCCCCATAATTCTCACACAGGACGTCGAGTCCACCCTGCAGCACTGAGCCGGAGCAACATGTCAACATCTTTCGTAACATTTGTGAAGTGAATGGATGAGGAGGAGGCCCTGCTGAGGGTAGGGACCCCACACTGACAAACCAAGGCTTGGACAACCCAAGAAAAAAAGGCCCACAAATAGCGGCGTTGTCGTGGTTAAACTTGACTCACTCGTAGTGAAGAAATCAGGAAAAGGAGTTACCGATGCGTTGATATTGCTAAAATTGGAAACATAAAACGGAAATAATTGGCCTGTTTACGCATTCCATTGGAAACGAAGCCGCAACTGGACGCTGCGTTTAACCTGGTGTTGTCAAGCGTAAACTAGTCACTTCAATCAATGGAATTTCCACGGGTGTTTTTTTTTATGCGATTCCATCTCCTTGACGCCTGGGCAAGCGCCCCGAGTGTAGATTGTGCAAGTTCACTTGGCAAGGCAGTCGACACCCTCACATCTGGAGAGCATTACGACCGAAGAGACGTGAAGAGGGGCTCGGTGCGTGGCTTGCCCCCTCGCCCCTGGAGATCAACCTACGTGTCATTAACATTTTTTTTTATTATTAATATTATCATTATTATTATTTCCAAACAGGTCATGGGCGTCACGGAGTGGGTTACGGTCGGATTTCTGGCTGTATTCCAGCAGAATTATATATATATATATAATTTTTTTTTTTAAACCTAAAGTGCCGTGTTAACGTTGATCGCTTAATAGGCCCATCAACAGGCCGACAACATTTGACAACATATGTAGATGTAGGCCTACCACTGCCATGCCCGTATGCGTTAGATATGCTATATACGATGTGGACTTTAAGGGGGGATTAAGCAGGCCTGTGTCACACAAAAAAATCGATATACAATACATGCATTGACCATATACATTTCAAAAGGGGAATCTGAAATGTATATGCCTGCAGTTACATGCATTGTAACCATGGCGTGAACGCATGAATGTAGCACTTTTGGAGTAATTGGAATAAGCAGGGGAGGCAGCATGAGAGACGTGAATTCAGATCATTCAAAGCGATTGTTTCCTTGCACCGAATTGGGATTTCCTAGGTTGGGCACACTTACAAAAGGTGATTCGCTAACAAAGGCAGGCCATGTTTCTATATTCTGCAACAAACGTAGCAAGTCTAAAGGCTAGAACCAAATCACTAGGTGGCAATTGCTGTGAAACACAGCGGTGAAACGTTTTCTTCACCACTGCTCTCTCTGTCGGAAATAAACACGCATACACCCGTGTAGCTTACCTGCAATCGCTCCGACGCAGGCTGCCACATCTTAGACGAATCAAAGGTTTTCCGCCTTAACTACAGCTTGTTCTCTTTTGTAGTCCAGTTCACATCTGCTCGCCTTTGCCGCTTTCCTCCCTCCTTCAGTTCGAGCTGAACAGCGGACAGTGAATTCCAATGGATCGTAGGAAGTCTACGTTGCTCCGCCCGCATGTAGTACACCGGTCCGCCAGCAGAGGGCGCTGACGGAACGCAGTCCATACAAAGACAACAAAGCAATAAACAAGCCCGTGTACAGCAGTGTTGTTAAACTATAGACCATACAAAATCACTAGATACATTGTAAGGCACAATTAGGTCCGTGGCAGTAAAGCTCGGTTAAAGTAATTCCCAAATGTCCATACCTTTACTCTCAAGCATGTCTCAGTTTATTCTCCTGAGCAACCACAACAATTAACGTGTCTATGGGGGAGATTTCCGCACACATTTTTATTCTCCTGAGTCCTGACCATATGAAAGCAAGTTTAAACGGTATGGCATTGTTTTCATGTGGGAAGGCAGTGACGTTTTATTATATGCAGGCACAAAAAGAGACTTATTCCTAACCCACAAAAAATACCAGGAAAAAGAAAATTGCCGAATGGAATTGTTTATCAGCAGACATTTTTCTTTTGTTACTGTTCATGAATGTATTGATTATTTGGTATTGTTATTTATCTATGTTTTTATTCTTGTCAATGACAAGATCCATACCAAGTTCCCAAGCATATATACAGTATAATCTTTGTTTTCCCCTCCATCCACCTGCCTGTCAGTCTGTCTCAAACCATCGCTCCATCATCCTGGTGGTGTTGTGGAGGAGAGGAGCTGCTGGCACACAGGGTCCCCGCGGGGCGGCGGGTCAACGATTAAAACCCTTGGCCTTCAAATCAGGACCACAAGAACCAGGGCTACCTATAACTCACAGCCGACAGTCCAATCTGTGGGGTGATTCCACCTGATACCAGAGGTTCATAGAATCCTGCCGCGGCAGCCTCTCTTTTGAAGCCATTTCAAGCGTGACTCGATGTCAGAACAGCCTCTTGCTCAAGTACGACACGCAGAGGTTGATGTTGTGAACACAAGACGACTCACGTAACGGGGGCACGGGTGGTGTTAAGTTGGAACTTTATTTAGCACATCATTCAACATAGATAATAGGTAGACATGGTTTCTGTCTCGGAAATAACAAAGGAAAAGAGAGGAGAGACGGGATGTCTCACAGGCCCTACTGACATATCCATCACTTGGCTCGGCCTTGAGTGCGACGACACAGAGGCAGACAAAGACATCCAACTGCAGGCTGACACGCACACGCACGCGCGCACGCACGCGCACGCACACACGCACACGCGCACACACAGAGGCATCAAGTCATCACCCGCTATACGTTGTCACCACCAACCCCTTCCCCCAGGTTCCGTACTCAGATCCCCTCTTTCTCAACGCTTCTTCACCACAAGTTAAGAGCAGATTTCTGTGAGGTTTTTTTTCCGCCATCTGAAGCTTTTAAACGTAACATCTTCAAACGACGGTGTGACTGGAACCTTTGGCTACTGATTGGTTTGTTCAAATCGTGTTATTTTCAGCGGTGTGTTCGTTGATTTAGTTTGTCAAAAGAATTCAATAAAAAGTCACGTTCCGCATCTGTGTCTTTGAGCACCTGGAAAAGCGCTACACTAATAAAATATATAAACGTTCTTTACTTTAATTTACATTTAATTTATTTTGTACTTACACTAATTTCTTGATCGACGGTAAAGTTCTTTGCTTTTCCACAGAAGCGTTCATCAAAGTGCACTCACCTCGTGTTTGGTCTTGGAAAACACCTCCAGCCCACAGAAAGTGTGTCGTCTCTCTCTATGCCTTCGATACTCTTTAATGACCTCCCTTCTTTTTCCTACAGTTCTCCTCCCTCGCTCAGCAGCCCCTTCAGCGTCAGACAATCAGTCCGCCTGCAGTTGGACCCACTTGAACAGACTATTCAACACCGTTTACACTTCACTTGTACAGGACCTTTAGTATAGTGCAGTCAAAATGGTGCAAAACAGCAATTACTAAGAAAGAAAAAAAAAAAAAGGAAAATGCATGTTCAACATCATCAGCATTCACTGGACGGCGGCTTTGTTACATATTTTTAAGTTTGATCTACCAACCACAAGTTGAGAGGAAAACAAAATAAATGAATAAAAAAACGGTGGCAACAAATGTGACCCACAGATACACAACCACAACGGAAAGTATACCAGAAGAGAGTTCTTGGGAAAAGAACTTAGAGATAAAACATCAAATCTATACCCATGCACTGAGTACGGCGGCCTACTGCACATCTTTGTAAATAGAGAAAGACCTACGGGGTTCGCACCGCGAGAAGTGCGCCTATTTCTAACAACACCGGCAGACGACAGCGTTCACACACCACCCGCTAAGTCCATAACTGGGAATTGTGTGTGTGTGTGTGTGTGTGTGTGTGTGTTTTTTTTTTTTTTGGTGTTTGGCCCGGGCCCTGGCCCTAGGTCCGGACACGAGT
>OMKI01061834.1:0-16435 GCA_900302315.1 Phycis blennoides | reverse complement strand
AAGATGCTTTGAAAACAGAGATGACAAGGGGAGAAAACAGACAGAGAGAGAGAGAGAGAGAGAGAGAGAGAGAGAGAGAGAGAGAGAGAGAGAGAGAGAGACGCACACAAAGACACACATACACAATAATGGGTGTATATCTTACAAAGCATATAATGCATCAGGCATTAATGAAGAAAGACGTGTCCATGAAATTTCCCATCTGTTGCAACACGCTAATTTATCTCTTTATTTACTCTTGAAATGATTGCCAGTATACCAATATGTCCTTCTAAATCTGCCCTACAGACAACCACATCTAAGGGGCAGACAGGCACAGCCCTGTGGTGTGTGTGTGTGTGTGTGTGTGTGTGTGTGTGTGTGTGTGTGTGTGTGTGTGTGTGCCATGCTGGAGCTAGTGGGCAGATTGGGGCAGTCTGCTACTCGCCGAGAGTAAACAAATACAGTAGCCTAGACATGGTTCAAAGCTATGAACATGAGCACTATTCCCCTTTTAGAACTTCGTTGTAAAAGTCGATATCCGAGACGAGACACAACGAAGACGCAGCGGACGTCGCTGTGTTGGTTTGACCGAATTATGAACGCTTACGATAAAAACAAGAACTTGCTTTAGCCGCTCTAAACTTTTCGCTAGCAATGTCAACCAAGGCCTCGCACTAAAAGTGGATCCTTCAACTTTTTTAGTTTGCTTTACTTCACTTTGAAGATACTTACAGCACACATAAGGCGTAAGCCCCGCTGACGCTTTCGCTATCCCGCACCAGGAAGCTTCCATCTCTGCCCGCGCGGGCCAGCAGCTCCTCGGCCGCCGCGCGACTCAAATCCCGGTGATACCACATCGGCGGCGCGAGCCCCAGCGGCGACACCCCACCACCGGCCATGGCCACAGCCCTTCAACCCGGCTCCACTCGGTCGCTTCCAGAGTTATACAAACCTCCAGAGTGCCCCCAAAAAATCCCTTGAAAACCGGCGGGGGGGGGGCGGGGGGGGGGGGGTATTCCTGATAGTACGGAAACCGCGACGGTGCTTAAAGTGGTTTGCTCTCTATCGCGCTGGTCCCGGGGCTTCGATTCCTGAAAAGGCTTCGCAGCCTATCGCGCTTCCTAGTCGCACTTAGAGTAGCGTATGTAAAATCCACGCTGGGAGAGGGAGAGCCGGAGAGTGGGAGAGAGGGAGGGCGGGTTTGTCTATCCAAGGAGGGACGAGAACATGCTTCGACTGCTTCCTCCGGTGTGTCGGCTGACAGAAGGAATACTGAAGAAGTCTTTGCATGGCCAACCCGTACCATACATATCCGACACAGAACCACATCTAAGCAACCTCTCACCTGGAGTCAAGAAAATGCAATGGTTGCAAGAGTTCAGTTTAAAAGTTGTATTGGCGCAAACTATGCTGAATGTGCATTTTTTCCAACACTACAAATCGCTCTATGCTCATTTGGAGCATGCGATTGAAATGTAAATGAATAATGAACTTTCAGTGCAGTGGGGATCTGAAATGTTCTTAGAAGTATTCACGACAACCTAGATTACAGTATAGTGTTACATGTACAGTATTACACTAGGCCCGCAATACTATATAGTTCTGGAATAAGTATGTTTATGTTAACTGTTTTGTGACACACAGTTTTAGAATTAATTTTGTATCAAAATTGATATGGTGGACACAGACACCCTCACACGTTTTTGTTTGACATATTACGTTTTTACCACGCGACGGTTTCTACTCATGAGTCAATTAAATATCTAGTATGTTTCTGCGCTTTTCTATCCCTCAATTCTACCAATATAATTTCATGCGCGTGCGCGTGTGCGCGACGTCATAGAAGCGGGTTATTAATAGCCTGAGGGACTGGAGTCACCCCCTTGCTATTTCTGGCTATGGCATCACGCTGTGTGTATCACGGATTGCCAAATATTGCAGCATAATAGAGTGAATGAAACACCACATTATTACTTGACTGTGTGTTTTGACACAATTGTCCCATGTGGTAGACGTTACGCTCAATTGTTTTACTGCAACTTTTAAAGGAAAACGCCACCGTTTTTCCCTACTGAACTATGCTCCTTCATGGTCTTAGACCAGTTGATAAACACCTCTCTCGCCTGCATGCGTGCACTCAATCGCTCCGGCGCGCAGCGCTACTTTGGTAGCATGTAGGTGGGCCCATTATATCCCTTAGGATCCAGAGGGGGGTGAAGTTAGAAGCGACCAAGCACTTCCACGTTTTCCCTATTTAAATACGGTTACGTGAGTAGTTACACGACCAAAGTATGGTTACACTAAATGAAACATGCCAATTTTCTAAGCGGATAAAAACAGGTAAGTAACAGGGGATTACTGCCCCGACGTCGAAGTGCTCCCAGGTGTTATTCCACCATACATTATAGTTATCCTTTGTATCCGCTTAGAAAATTCGCATGTTTCATTTTGTGTAACCATACATCATGAAGGAGCATAGTTCAGTAGGGGAAAACGGTGGCGTTTTCCTTTAAGTAAGTTAATTGTTTCTTTCTTTCCAACGCATATCTGGGACACAAAGGTCCCCAATTAACCAAATCAGAACAGAAAACACCTTTCAGGACCATTTCCGATTCAACTTACAAAGACTAAAACATGACGTGGCGTCGACACACGTCATTACTTGGCGTCATACACGTCAACACTGGCCTGCAGCTACATCCATCTCTTCCTCTGCCGTTTATCTCCTATTTCTCTCTCTCTCTCTCTCTCTCTCTCTGTCTCTCTCTCTCTCTTGCTCTTTATGGCTGTTGCCACTCCGCACGCGCACACACACACACACACACACACACACACACACACACACACACACACACACACACCCATAATTATGGCGCAGTGGAGCCATCTAAGCAGCGGTTGTCCCAGAGTGGCCCGCCATGGGACGCTGTGATCTGTGTTCACCTCAGGCCCAACATAGCAACAGACTGCCATTTCATCCTTGACCCTGGCATATATATTTAATTTCCTTCTATAGCTACATATTTAAAAAAGTGGCTCCTCGGCTGATCCCTGGTCAGAAGTTACTGGAGTTTCCCCGTCCCAGAAACCCATGTGTTTCCTCACTTTCCTCCAGTGACGGAGTGGAAATCACATCAAACCGACTTCGGCTGAAGCACATCTTCAGTGAGGAGGTAGGAATAATGTTCAAAATGTAGCTGCATTAAACAGCCAAAGGAGTCCGCAAAAAACACGTCCTTTCTGTGTACAAATAATAATCAGGACGTCATCTTTTAGTATCTTGTAAATACATCTACTGTACGTTATAAAATAATGTAAATGTATATGTTGAATAATCTGAGGATCGTCGTTCATATTTATTCATTATCATGGTTTTCTGAACAAGGATGGGAGAGCGATTACTTTGTAAGCATAAGACAAAGTGGAAGCGATAACAAGTTATAGATTTAGTTTGTCTTAATCACTCTATCGCTGTTTTTGTTTTGAGAGCTAACAATAAGATATGTAATGTCATGGTACCCGTTCGTCACAAGTCCCTGGATTTGCTTCAGCCGAATCCCATGTTAGGAGCACACCAACGTGACACGAGAAGCACCTGCAGAACAATACAATGTCTGTACTTCACAACAGCGCACATCAGCGGACACCAAATGACGTGTCGAGCCAGCGAAGAGACAAACAAACGGACGGGGGAGACCAAGTGGGTAGCGTGTAGCGCGACAGCTCTCTCTGTCCTTGTCGACCTTTTTATTCAAAACAACACATTGAGCGACGTGACGGACAGCAGGAGAAATGTCGCCGTGAACAGGTCGCGATGCGTGCCGGAGCCCTGGTTCAGGTAGTACTGGGCCACCCTGGTGTTCGGGTTGGGCCCGCTGAACCACAGCTGCATGCATTGGCCGGACTCCTTGGTGAGTTCAGTGTAGAGGTACGACTGGGACCAGATTTGCTCGCACATGGACTTGGCTGTCGGGTAAACGTCTGTCCACTTTCTGCACTGCGCCCCGGGCGGGCACTGGTTAATTCCTGGGGGGTGGAGGTGAAGTGTTAAGAGAGAGGAATGGAGCAAGGAGGAACGACCTGTGAAAGAGCTGCGTTGGAGCGAGTGTTAGCGGTACTTGTAAGCACCGGCCACTTGTTAAACCAACCCCCTCAACGCGGGTGGAGAACGAACGTAAGAGGCAGTACTGAGTGCCCCTTGGACGAGGCAATAAAAGTGGCCATGGCCTGAGGCAAATCATGACGTTCCGTCTGCTCATTTGACTCTCCACTGTGAATGCAGCAAGCAATTGTCTGCTTTTAATTAGGTGAATGTGCAAACAACTGTTCTGGATATTCTGCACTAAAGAGAACAGAGTTGGGTTGCCTTTGTTGAGTTTCCTGAGTTGAGTCTTTCTCCTGTATTGCATATCGCAATACAGGAGAAAGAAGCAATTCAAAACTGTCTCTCTGTGAAAGATTCCTAGGGGGTTTTATGTAGTTAGCTGAGAATGATTTTGACTGGTGGCAATTATTCACTATGTCTATGTCTACTGTCTTGTCACCATTAATTCAATAGAACCATACACATTGTATGATTAATTTTCCTTTGGGCGGTTCTCGCACACATTTTCTTTATACTTTATAATTAACAGAAACGTTATTGCACATTATGCTAAAATCTCCATTACACAACAAAGCTCAGCAGCGATGCATAGAGGGACTGAAATTACATTCAATACCACTGAGTAGTACATTGTTTTGCAGACGTAAAAGGAATACATTGTCCAACGTGTACAGACGAACACATGTCATTGCGTGGCCTCCGATAATCAGTCAATGCTCTGTGTGTGAGAGAGTGAGTCTAGAGAGAGAGAGAGAGAGAGAGAGAGAGAGAGAGAGAGAGAGAGAGAGGGAGAGATCATTGATTGTTCTCACCAGAATCCCAGTTCCATCCTTTGTGCCAATTGGTCTTGCAGGTGAAGTCATCTTTACAGTCTTCCCACCAGGTGTGGCAGTCCTCCTTACACAGAGGCACATCCAGGATGCGCTCTTTACGCCAGGACTGATCCACCTACACCGTGCACAAACAAGGGATTTATTGCAACAAACCCTGGCCCATTCCCAGGGCCATGGGAGCTAATGTGCTCGGTCATGCTGCTGTTCCCCACGGCTGAATCAGGTCAACATGTGGTTCTGTCTGTTCATGTCCACGTCGCCATGGTGTACAGTGACAACATGCATACTGCAGTATTTTTGAGTTCAATATAAAGGACGTGTATTTGAGTGTTTGTGTATCATTATAACCTCCAACAGGTTCAACAAAAAGGAATAATTGTGATTGTGAGTTCAAGAACACATTTTCAATGGCAGTGTTTGACTTGGTTTTTTTTAAGAGCAATCAAACTAAGCCTGGGGTGGTGGAATATTGATGAGGTACTAGACTGAAAGTGAATATTTGCTTGCTGGTTCACAGAGTCATCTATTATTTCCGTACAGTGACTACAATGTATTTACATGACTATTTCTTTTGTAAATGATTAATCTACAGCCAGTGTACATCATTTATACATACTTAATGTGTATTTTCTGAAGAAAATTAGTGCGGTTGTATGTACCAACTCGTATGTACAAATTTCCGTGAGCATTCTAAATATGTTAATTCGGGTTGTTGAGGCAAAAATATTCAGCATGTAAAATAAGTTCTGTATTTTAGAATTGATGATGGCAGATAGTTCAACATGACCGCGAGTTATAGCGCCCCCCGGTGGTCAAGCTGGTAACACACTTTTTTTAGACCTGGTTTCTTCCGGTTTCGGTATGTGTGCAAATTTTACTTCTACCAGGTGGTCCCGCACATGTTATGCACATGCATGGACATGTTAAGTGCATACACAAGTTATGTGAATAGGCGTTATTGCCGTTTTGTTGTGCCGCAGCACCATGCCTTTGCTGCCATCTAGTGCTGCAAACAAGAAATACAGCTATGCACAAACCCACCGTCGAGACTCTGTCTAGACTTACCGGCTGTATCCATGGCCCCAGATGCGGAGAGCACTCGTAGAAGCAGGTGTCCTGGACAAAGTGTTTCTTGCATTTGTCAGACATGATGCCACAGTGGTTCCAGTTAAAGTTGTACAGGTATGAGTTATCATCGTGAGCCTCTGTGCTGGTGTTTGCTGTGCAACATGCGTTGTCGTTCCAAGGAGAACACTGGAGGGGGTGAAATGGAAAGCGGAAGAACGGGGCAATGTAATTCAATGCAATTGAACGCAACAAAATGTAGCATAGTAACTCAACATAACATATTGTAATGTATCATAGCACAACACAACGAAATCCAACACAACACAATTTAAGAATCATCTAGGAATCACATCATTGTGTATTAAAGAGACATTTGTAAATTGGGATGATTTCAATATTGTTTTCTGCATTTGGAGTTTGTAATTTTTCTGGAGTTATGTTAAGTTTTCGTTGTAACCTGCTTGTAAAGTTGTCCCTCAGGTCCAGGGCTAACTTTGTGGTGTTTGGCATCCATGCACGTGTTCAGTTTGTCCAGTGAGAGAGCGCCACATGTTAGGGCTAGCAACACAATCAAACGTCCCCACATGGCTTAAAGAGAGGGAGAGAACAGATTATTTTACTGTTGTGATTGAATCCAAGTGAGTGTGAGTGACGTGCACTTTGCAAAACAGTGGATCCCGACCTGATTCCCCACGTGCAGCAAAACGCAAGATTTACTCCACTACACGTTTACCTCCGACAGGTCAACAGTCAGGAAACGCCTGCATCTGCATCTATTTCCTGTTGTATTTTGATAGCACAAACATTGGACATCTCCTCCAACTATCCATCATCACTGTGCATGTATATGTATGGATATGTCTGTGTGCGTGTGTTTGTGTCTGCATGGATGTGTGTGTGTGTGTGTGTGTGTCTGACTGTGTGCGTTTGTTTACTTTTATATCTCTGTGAGTGATACTGTTTTCTATGTGGGTGAAATAAGTGTGTATGTGTATGTATGCATAAGCTACTGGATGTCAAATATTTCCCTCAGGATGAATAAAGTATCTATCTATCTATCTATCTATCTATCTATCTATCTATCTGAGTGGATGTCTGTCTAATTCTGTGTGTTTGTGTGTGTGTCAATGTCTGCATGGATGTGTGTATGTCTGTTAGTAGTCTAGTTGTCCGTGTGTTTGTGTGTGCGACTGTGCGTGTATCACTGTGTGTGTCCGTGTGTGTTTTGGGGAGTAAGAAAAGCTGTACCCCTGTGAACCGCAGGAAAAGGGCGGTCGCTGGGTTCGGCGGTGCGTGGGCTGTGAATACCTCTCGTTTTAAAGTGCAATATGTACTGTTACTGTTTAACACAACATAACTGCCTGTTGTCTTCAGATCATGGATGATGCTTAACACACTTCCCATAAGTGGAAAATCCTATCCTAAACAAAACACAACCACAATATTTTTGTTTGATTTGAAAAGCATATTACTTTTACTCTACTTTTAATCACTTACTTTTACTAATATTCTATAGCCTACGCTTACTACATCACAAAGTTAGAAAAAACAAATGCTTTGCTTATTGTGACACAATAATAGTAATAGTAAAGTTGTGTTTACTTATCTTGGACCATAGTAGCTTGCCTACAACACATAAATGTTATGCAATATACAAAAGGTGAGTGTAGTCACCCATTTTCTCACAGATTCTACAACAAAGAGTTGGTATAAAAAAATGTAAGGATTCACTTTACCTTCAACAATTATGATCCCCTGAAAAATGCTGTCTTTCTATTGACTGAAGAATTCAGTTTTACTTGGAAATACCTTTTTTTTCTTTCCAGAACAGGTGCAATGCAGAGAATGGCAAAGTGACGAGATTGGTTTCACAGGCCAAAGTCTTCCTGCCATGTGAGCTGTAATGAGGGTGATTAAGTGAAGACACACGCACATGCACACGCCCACACCCACACACGAACACACAAGAGAAGGAGAGACCTTGTGTGTGATGGAGTTATAACTAACCCTTATCTCAAGGTCCTGCACCTCATTTGCATTTGCTCTATCTAGCTTTTAGAGCACCCACACGCACCCACCCACACACACACACACCCACACACACACACACACACGCACACACTTGCAAGACGTTCATGTGGCGTGTGATATGTCAACATGACCTGACAGGAATTTATAGAATAAGGCTGTACTGATAAACGCAAACGTAATGTAGACGGCGGATACATTACTGTAGCTGAAAACAAAGAGTGCTACTTTTTCTTTTCTTTTTTCAAGGATGCCTTGAATTGTTATTAGTTTTGTTTTGAAAATTGCACGTTTATTAAAATGTGCTCCACTGCTAGGGTTCTTGGGTTGTTCTGTAATCTATTAGCAGTTCAAGGGTTGCTGACTCAGAGGTTAAAGTCTCAAGTATCATTAGTAGAACAAATACAATTGTAAAAAAGTAGATTAGCATTAACGAGAGACTGCCCATTCGTATTTTCTCATTAAGGCTTTATTGGTCTCAAAATTATCCAAGGTAAATTAATTCGTTAACAATTTGTGCAGTTGTCTGTTTAGATTAGACTGACCAATATCAGAACCAGAATCAATCAGAATCAGAATCGATTTATTGCCAAGTAGTAGTGCCAATATGAAGGCGTAATAACACCGAACATGTGACAGCATAAAAAAATGCCTTTGTTTCTTTAGTTGGCATTTTATTTTTGAGTGATAATGATTGTAGGCTGCTGTCGCCTCGAGTTTACAACGTTTCTTAGCACAAGCACAGCAAATGAAAGCAGAACCCAAGTGAAGCAGCCGCGGTACACGGGGAACTTTTGTAGGTGAACGCTTGTTTCCGGGCATTTGTTGTTTAAATGTTGAACGCTTTGATTACGAGTAGAGGTAAGGCTTGAATGGTGGATTTTGTTTAGTTTTTTAACAAAAATACATATCTAAAGCGGTTGTACATACACACGTATCCGTCAGTCTTTGTAGTAAACATTATACGAAGAAAAATGCCATTTGAGATATGACGCGCCGCAGTTTTTCTGACACGAATATATCATGACAGGAGATCAGCTAGGAGATAGTTTTTGATATTTACATTCGCTGTCCATTGTCCGTGTCAAAATGTGCTCAAAATAATTGTGTTAAATATGATTTCGTCTTTATGTAAACTCTTGCCTGGGGCCCCTTGTGTATCCCCTCAGTTGAACGACAGAGATGTCTACTCTCTTTCCGTCTCTCTTCCCTCGGATAACGGAGTCCCTGTGGTTCAATCTTGACCGTCCGTGTGTTGATGAGACGGAACTGCATCAACAGGAACAGCAGCACCAGACATGGGTACACACTTTCTATGAACGTAGCTTCATTATATATTTGTTTAAACACATCTTAACACATTGGATCATCTTCAGACGTGCATATGTAGTAGTAGTATATTTTGTACAGTTACAGTAAGTATGACTATAGTATTGTAAATTGCATTGCACAGTAGCTACTCAGTAGCTACATTTGTATATCCAGCTACAAATGCATGAACCTTTATAAAGCATTAATATTGTGATGCATGTTATTCTTTTCCTTAGTTACAGAGCATTGCGGAGAAGGATAATAATCTGATGCCCATTGGGAAACTTATTTTTGAGGTATTTATTTGATAATTTCCAACACATACACAAATGAGGATCTTAAGTTGCCTGATGTATTTCTGCAGGGTCAATGCATCACCATGCAACATATTGCCACAATTGGCCCACCGCTAAATCTTAATTTTCAATGGAATGTCCTCATATTATTATAGATATGTAAAATGGATTTCATTCAAAAACATGAATTGTGGGGTTTGTATATAATGATGCTTACATATTTCATATAAACCTACCTGTGCATTGTGCTTGTGCACATAGCCGACATTTGATGAGGAGGAAGAGGAAGACGATGAGGATGAGGAGGACAGTGAAGAAGATTCAGAGGATGAGGAAGACATGCAGGACATGGATGAGATGAATGACTACAATGAATCCCCCGACGATGGCGAGATCAACGAGGTCAGATTTATTGATCATGTCTTGCATTACAAGTGTAATTGTGTGTTGAACCCAGCAATACAAGTGCATTGAACCATGGAGATAGGGCCCAAAAAAGTGCAAGCATCATGGGAGTACAGCTTTCAGTCTGCTGCATGGTAGACTGGCAGGGTTTCTGCTGTCCTGATGTCAGTGGGGAGGACATTCCACCATTCTGGAGAAGAGCGTAGTTGATGTGCTGGGATCTATGGTTTGACCATGTTCTGGATGTAGGATGGGCTGGAGCCATGCACAGCATGGAAGGCGAGAACCAATGACTTGAATCAGATGCAAGCAGCCAGTGCAGGGTGCCGTGGAGTGGTATAGTGTGGGAGAACTTGGGAGGGTTGAAGGGCTGCTGCATTCTGCAACCTACATACATGTAGACAAGCATGTTTACATACTGATATTGGGTCACTCAGTGGTAATTATTGATTTGAATGATGTGAATGGATTTCACATACATGCTCATTACATTTCTGTGTCTGGCTTCTAGGTGGACATGGAGGGGGCTGATCAGGACCATGACCAGTGGATGATTTAATTCAGCAGAGCTTGACATCCACACTCTCCGGAGTTAGGCTTCTTCTTGGTCATACACTCGATGTATTAATATACTGTGGAAATATACTCTGGGCATCCAGACTGATCTAGTAAGAATTCAGTTTGCCATGACACACTTCTTCCCTCCGATCCTCAGAAAGAGGATGTCTGAACTCTCGTGATCCTCTTTCTGTGCCAGCTCTGCCATAATACTGTTTCTTGGGTCATTCAGTAAATGTGTTTATTGACCTGGACAGGGCATGGCTGGTTTGTGTGTAGGCATGTACTGAAGTGAAATCAGTTGCATTATGATCATTGTGTAAATATGTTTGAAACAGAAGTAATAGTACTCTCAAAGCAGATTTGGAGTTATTGCTTTCTGTTTTAGAATGCCCAGAGAAGCTCTCAGTTGCTGTCACTAGCTTCTCTGTGTGTGTGTGTATAAATGATCCAACACGTTGACACAATAGGAATCTCCATGCAGGAGGTTGGTGTGTACCGGTGTTTCCTCTTTTCCTTTGTCCTTTAAATTACCATGTGCCACTGGCTTATCTCAAATAGCTGAGCCAGCATTGATGGGTCTCAGTAAAGTGGCACAGTAGTTGTTTTTAACAGGGCTCGCATGTTGTGCCATGCCGTTCTTTTCTAGTGGACACTCGATTAGAAGTTGATACATTTGATTGAGTCCTGTAAGAGGTTAGTTATTGTCGTACACAAACGATGGCTTGTTCATTAGCCAGTGAATACCCCCAATATGTGTTGTGTACATGCAGACATGCATGGGAACACATGTTGCCTTAATTTGAGTCGATGTCCAGCAGGTGGTGCATTGCCACGCTACAGCCCAGAGCTCCTCCGTTAACGTTCATCAGCCTTTCGTGTTAAAAGGGTGAAGGGTGCCTGTCACGCGTGTTAACAAAAACAAAAGTAGGTAGACGCAAAACGCAACCATTACTTCTTCTTTTTTCTTTTTGACATGAAAAGCATTTTCCCTTTTAAGTTATTTTTGACAGCCTTTTATATGAGTAGTTGTCTTTGTATAAATAAACAAGTTTTATAAAGACTTAAACAGTGGATTCTGACTCCATTATTGTTCATTCATACTTAATTCATTCATTCATACTATAAGTCATAGTATTAGTATTTAATACTAATACTATGACTTATTATAACTTTCAATACATAACAAAAAAGATGATTCGTGAGTAGTGGAAAAAAAACAGGTTTTCATTGATTATAGACCGGTGTTAATGAGATTGCAGAAGGTCCATCGTCTTCAATCGATGTGAGGGGAGAGGGAGATGTTAACACGCCGAGTCAGCGCGGAGCTGCAAGGTTCCTCAACGGGTTTTGCAGGGTCTACTTGGTTCCTTGGTAGATGAGCTCTGCCATGCCATCCCGGATGCCCTTGCTGTACTCCAGCATGGCCCGGTGGACCCTCCACTCGTAGAGACCACAGCGGCGGACATGGCGCAGGAAGTTGGGAGCCCCGGGGAAGAGCACGTTGTCGGCCAGGATCATGGACCCCTTCCCGAGCAGACCAGAGCCCTCCAACATCTGCAACAGACGGGACAAGACAAGGGATTGGCTGGCGGGCTATCTGTGTCACCTTTATTGGTGCGGGACTTGGACTGACTTCAAGCAATTTCCTGAGCATGGCTTGTTGCTCTCTTTTGCTTTGGCTCTTTGACAGGAATATGTAACTCAAAGGTAAATAATAATAGATTACCACGTTTAACCCCCATGATATTACAGAAGAAATGTGTGTCAGATTCGTCTGCAGATCCTTTATGATCTATGAGCTTAGGTAAGTCTGGTTCAACTCAAACAGCCTTCACACGGTGGCAGTCTGGATGCCACTTACTTTCTTTATCCATCAAATGATACACCCGTGAGACAAATGAGTCGAGAACCCTCACCTGCAGATCAGGCAGATAGCATTTCTTCCAGTGGTCCATGAAGACAAAGTCCAACTTTTCCAGGCCGAAATCCGACCTCAGTCGAGGGATCACCTCGTCAGACGGACACACGATGAGCTCAACCTGGAAGGCATTACAGTCAACACGTCAGGGCAGGTGAACTCACATGAGGCCTTTTCTCTTCACGTCCTCAAAGAGCATTGTTTTACCCTAAGCGGTGATACTATCATACACTACAAAAAAACACTTTGAAACTGAACCCCGGTAGTTCACCCGGTTCACCCGGTAGAGCTTGTGACAGTTCGACTCCGGCCTGCGGTCCCTTGCTGCGTGTCTTCCCCTCTCGCTGCCACACTTTCCAGTCTAATCTCTACTGTGTCTTTCAAATAAAAGCATGAAACATGCCCCCCCCCAAAAAAACGCTGTCGTTTGTTATTACAACTATTACTACGCTGTCAATGCCACGAGTATTCTCAAGAGTCCACCAACCCAACAAAGGGCATCCCTTCCTCGACCCAAGATCCCCACACAGGAAAAAAAACCCCATGGCCTCGGTCGCCTGAGTACAGGAACTACATCAGGTGTGCTTACTGTGCCCTCGTCAAAGCCAGCCAGGCGTATGACCTTCTCTGCGATGGCGGCGTTCTTCTGGTCCATCTCCACGCTGTAGAGCCGGGCTCCCTGGGGCAGCGCCCGCGCAATGCGCACCGCGCTGTAGCCGCAGTGAGCCCCCAACTCCAGCACTATCAGGGGGCTCTGCTCTGACAGCAGGCGGTCCAAGATCATCCCTACACGTATGACCGCACACGCACGCACGCACACACACAGGGGAGTCAGAATGGAATTTAAGTAGCGCAAGATGGACAGCTGCGACATCTCGAGGCTGTGGTATGACAAATGTTCATAGTCGTAGACTTCATCGCTAAGGGTCTGGAAAACGTATTGAATCCCTGCTTGAGAGACTCCATCAATGGTGTAAACCGCGTGGTTGTGAGCCGGTCCCTCCACACGCTGTACACCGCTGACTGGACCAGCCGGTCACCCGCCTCCGCGGGCCCATAACGCTGTTGCATACTTTACCCAGTGGTGCCCGATTACTTTCATCTCAATGTCAGTAAAAAAAACTAAGGAATAGTGACAGGTTCCCCCGTCTCCCCAGCATCCCACCCTCATCAATAAGGAAACCATTGAAACGGTTAACAGCTTCAAATATCTCAGATTTAGATTTACACTGGACTATCCAGCCCATTCTGCTCTATTGCTCCACCTGTTCCTTCAACATGCTTTCTGTCTCCTAACCTAACGTATAACCAACACTGCTGCCAAGAGAACAGCTCTCCCCACTCCCAGCCCCGGAGAGCTCAACTGTAAGGCCATTAGACACATCGCATATACAACAGCACAGGACATCAGACACCTCCTCAGCCGCCACTTCACTGTACCGCCTGCTGGGTGCAGATACAGTTTCCCTATGATGCAGAACGGACCCACAGCCATCGCAGCCCTGATCAGAGTGACTGGCTGAGGGAACTATGAGTCTTGTCTGTCACTGTGACGATTGTGTGCTGCTGTTATACTTACTTATACTATTGTGTAGTGTCCTGTCCGGTGTTGTTGTGTGATGATGTGTGTAAAGTGAATTGTTAGTTCTTGGTATGTTGGTGTAAGTCGGGAAATACAAAAGATAAGTAATGAACTTTATCAAAAACCCCCAAAAGGGAAATTTGGTTGCCGCAACAGCACAGTGAGAGAAAAGAGAGAAGGATATACCAAGGAATGTTAAATAACAAAAACATAAAAACTTTATCAAAACTCCCCAAAAGGGAAAGTTGGTTGCCACAACAGCACAGTGAGAGAAAAGAGAGAAGGACATACAAAAAAAATGTAAAATAACAAAAACAAAAAAAAATACAAATGCAGATCAAGTAAAACGAATACACATAAAAAAAAAAAAAATGCAAACGTCAACAAGCGCGCACACGCGACAGGCGCGCGGCGAGCCACCTTTCTTGGGCCCGATGTTGCTGATGAACTCCCTCTTGGCGCACCAGGTGTCGAAGGCGTCCAGGATGCTGTCGGGGTCGCCCGGGGTGGCGCTGGTCAGGACGTGCTGGAAGACCCGGTCCTCGCGGCTCAGGCCCGTCCGGCAGTCCCGCCACAGCCGCAGCAGCACGGCGCGGTAGAACAGCACAAAGTAGAAGCGGTAGCGGATGAGCAGCGTCATCACCAGGGGCAGGAAGGCCAGGGCGATGGCCGGGGACACCATCCTGGAGGGGGGGGGGGGGGGGGGGGGGGGGGGGGGGGGGGGGGGGGGGGGGGGGGGGGGGGGGGGGGGGGGGGGGGGTGGGGGGGGGGGGGGGGGGGGGGGGGGGGGGGGGGGGGGGGTTTCACATGTTTGATGTAGGATGAGGTCAAGTGGAGTTTATGAACCTATGAACCATACTTCTGCAAGAGCAGTGTTACGATTGATTACTACTATGATTACTGTTTTTCATTAATCCAATCACTTTGTCGGTGTTAATATCTATTTAACAAATAAAAACAGTAGTAGTCATTGAATAATAACATTTGGAAATAACAGTATAGATCATTACTTGGAAAGTAAGTGGACTAAAATACCACTGCTTCAAATGAATCACGTGAAATGTGACAGTTGAATAGCAACTGTGTTTTTTTCTAGATCTTTCAACTGCCCCATGCAGGTAGCCATCCGGCCTCCGTCTGTGTCATACTGCCTATCTAAACACAACATGAAGGGCGAAATCCATCTCTGAGCTTCCGTAACCCCTTTTAAAAATACAAACTCACCTTTTTTTCCTTCTTCTTCTTCTGGAGAACTTGATTTATGAGCGCGGAGAGCAAACAACGTGTTTTGTCTGGAAGAAGTCAGGGAGAAGAGGAGGATCTGTGTGTGTGTAGAGTAGGTAAGAGAGCCGGCCACCTGAATTATTCATCCACTGCGTGTGTGTTTCTTCTCCACTTGATTATACTCTCAGGCCAGTTGGATTGATAATAATAAACACCCACAGCTGTTCAAGACAAAACAGCCCTTCCATAAAAGGGAAAGAGTGGCTGCCTTTACCATGGTGGAGAGAATAAGCAGCTTTCTTGATCGGAACATCTTCACAGAGAGCTCAACCGATATGTGGAGGGGACAGGGTGGGACAGGGAGGAGAAGAGGCAGAAGAGGTAGGGGAGAGGGGTTTGAGGACAAAGGTAAATAGATATGTGATACACCTGAGGCGACAGGTGTGAGCTTGTCTAAAAGGTAGAGCCCTGCAGTGACGAGCAGGACTTGCCCACGAGTCGGTCTGTTTGTTTTTACTTCCGTTTGTGTTCCCAACAGACGCTGTTCAGTCAAGTTGTCGTTTTCAGGTAGATTTATTTCTGGTAAAAAAAAACGGTTTGATATAAAAACAAAACATTTGACACACTTCTTTTTTTTTTTTTTACATGTTTTGTAACAGTTCTTTTCAGATGGGAAACAACACGATCTCCTCCAACATTAATATCGTCAGGAAGGCTATGGATTGTGTTTTTTTCTTGTCGTTTGACGTCAATCAATCAACTCTTTCCATTGCAGATACTTGACATAGTGTGCTTGAACACCTAGCCATCAATTGAGTTTCATATCTGTCAACATTACCGCTTTTTGGAGTCAATTTTGGGTAAAATCATAAATCATAAATTAAATTGCACCGCAATAATTACACGTCATGTAACGCGCCATGAAAAGCAGTCTTGGCAATTAGCCGCCGTTGCGTGCGCGGGGTCGCTACGGCTCCAGGCACGACTGCTTGAGCAGAGAGCGAATGAACTTCTTCAGCTCCTTGTCCTCCCGGCTCCACTTCACCAGCCGCGTCAGCACCAGCCGCCCTTCTTCGGGCCGGGCCAGGCCCAGGTACCACCCGCTGGGCAGCGCGCCCTTGA
>OMKI01061713.1:25174-40741 GCA_900302315.1 Phycis blennoides | reverse complement strand
CATGCCAGTATGCAGACACACTCCCATATGTAGATAGTCCTTTCTCTACATAACACATTCATGGGTTGGTTGAGGTGTGGGTGGATGGGTTTACATCAACCATAACCATAAGAAAACAAAACATGTGCGTGTGTGTGTGTGTGTGTGTGTGTGTGTGTGTGTGTGTGTGTGTGTGTGTGTGTGTGTGTGTGTGTGTGTGTGTGTGTGTGCGTGTGTGTGTGTGTGTGTGTGTGTGTGTGTGAGTGTGTGTGTGCGTGTGTGTGTGTGTGTGTGTGCGTGTGTGTGTGTGCGTGTGTGTGTGTGTGAGTGTGAGTGTGCGTGTGCGTGTGTGTGTGTGTGTGACCTGCACTGGGCTGGAGCCAGCCTCCTCTCTCCTGTTGAAGCATCCAGGCTCTCCACCCTCGGGCCCCCAGCTCACCGACCCTCGCCTCCCCACTGTCCCAGAACGGCTCAAAGAACTCCACCTGCCCCATGCAAACACCACGCTCATCAGCACGTGACCACAGAGGACTTCACAGAAACGACTCAACCAAACAGATAAGCAGGCCCCCAGTATGGATGGTGGTGTCTCTTGTCTGACACCATTAAAAAAAACTCAACTCATCCGGCCCACGACTTGATTTTCTCCCTGAGTAATATTAATGTCAACAACAATTTATTGACCGCACACATTTGTACAAAATCAAATCAAAACGGTGCAATATTGATTAGGTTGGTACTTTGCATTGCTTAGCTGTACCACTGAGTCAGAACAACAGTGAAATGCGCATCCCAACACAAAGACTCTCCTAAAAACCTCCTTATGAAAGGTGTGACGGGTCTTACCGGCGAGGCCTATTGGGTTTGCCACAACACAATAAGGGTGCGCCTACTTTGATCTGAACACAACTTCCACAACAGCGGGGTCCAACGTGAGCCTGGGGGTTGTCTGTGTGTGCAGGCTCTACCTGCTGCCTGGTGGACAGGCCTCGGACCCCATCGGGCTTGAAGAAGGTGAAGTCCATCAGAGCCTGGAACAGCGACACGGCCTTCTCAGAGTGACCGCACTGTCGCAGGAAGTGACACTGCTGCACGAACAGATCTGTGAGATGTGAGGAACAGTGTGGCACCCAGTGACACGCACGCGCGCACGCGCACACACACGCACGCACGCGCACACACACGCACGCACACGCACACACACACGCATGCACACACACACACACTCTTCTTAAACATTGAACATGATGTATAAAAATACACATAGACAATACGTGTAGATCATATGACTACTGTATATGGATATTCACAGAGTATGTTTTAAAAAATGAAAAAAAATATTTTCCGTTTTTATTCTATGTTTTGCAATATATTGCAATAAGAATGATGCAATACATTTTCATATCCTCCCGAGACCCAGCCTATTCATTTGTGTCCTCTGTAGTGGACATCAGTACTTTGTCTATATCTTTTTACTAATTTGAGCTACCCTATTAAGTCCTGCTGTCCTCTACAGAGAACATCCTGGCCTTTCCAATGATATCTCATGTGTTAGGCTGGGATGAGGGCAGCCCTCTTCCTGCTGAGACAAAATGGCAGCTGCAGCAAAAAGCACAACAATTAGAAGCGTTGCTGGTTTTTTTTTGTTTTTTTTAACAGTAAAATCGTCTTGTTGTCCACTACACTGGACATGTTGTAAAATCTAAAATACAAATATTTTTATGAAATTCAAAAGATGTTCTTTGAATTAGAAGACACTTTTTTTCCTTGGTTCTCAGGAGGATATAGATAATTAGTGCATTTGGGCTTTAGGCTTTCCAGTGCCCTGAAAAAAAGACCTGAACCTTTAGGAGCAGGAAGCCTAGCCCTGAAGTGCTGCAAGCACGTCTAACGATGTGAACAAATGTGGAGCAGGACAGCACTACAGAAGGAGCATGTGAGCTCGGCTTGAAGAGTAACCACACGCCTGACGATTTTTTGCAGTTTGCTGCCAGCTAATGGTCAAAACAGAATCAACATGGGTCGAATCATTACTCATTAATGGCTTTCATTACATTGGCTTAACATTGGCTTATCCGTGATCATATTTAATAGCCTTTGTCACTTTAGATTGAGGATCCGTCATTCACTTATAATGATGTTATCATGGGAGGTTATCAGGTGTGCATTAATCAGAAAATGATCCATGTTCCATGAAATCCATTACGGTCTCATACAATGTAATATACATATACATATACACAATCACATATATACATATATATATATACAATATATATACAATGTAATACATCCATCTGTGATATAATATGGATATTTTACAAGATATACGTTTTTTGTACAAGATATCCGAGCGCTCTGTAGTGGATGCATCGCGCTTGTGATATGTTCTGGAAATTTAAAAAAAAAACATTTTTTTACCCAACATTGCCTCCTCGGTCCCTGGTAGTGCCAGGTGAGACACCATGCTGCCGTCTTGCACCGCGCCCAGCGTGCTCAGACACTTGCCGTAGGCCGCGTTGACCCTGGACACGGTGAACGTGCTGAAGTGACTCTGGGTGAACAGCAGGTACTCGCGCCACAAGGAGGGGCTGTTGGGGTGAAGGAATACCTGGGGGACCGATCAACCGATCAAGAACTGAGAGACGCGACACACAAACGCACAAACGTGCATGCCGAATACAAAATGTTCACCGCGGATGATAAGGATTTAACTGCTGTGGTTTGATAATTGCATCTACTACAACAGACTCACAATGTTGTTGTTGAGGTCCATTATTATATGTGTGTCTGTACCCATCAGCCAGACAACCATTTTTTAGTATATGTATGCATGTGGGGTAGTATATATATGTATGTGGGGCGGCAGTAGCTCAGTGGTTAGAGTGGGTGGACAGAGTGGGTCGTCCACTAACCGTAGGGTCAGTGGTTTGATCCCCCTCCTCCAACTGTCCACATGTCGAATCCCACAAAATGTACTGATTGTAAGTCGCTTAATGCCCCTTTACCCTTTATGCATATATTATCAATTATTTGTATTATGATCGGGACTGAGTACAATTGTGCTTCATCTTTATGTCTATTCAAGCTCATCTCAAAGGGGGTGAACCCGCTCAGCGAAGCCGAGCGGCGCCTCTCCTCTCGTACCAGTTTCTTCCACTCCTTGGCCAGGGCGGCCGGCTCCCACAGCTCCCTGCACAGGCGCAGCCGCTCCAGCTGCAGGGCCACGCAGGCCGGGTTGGACGCCACCGCCCGCTCCGCCACGCTCAGCTTCTTCTCCAGCGTGGCGCGGTACGACGCCCGGCGGCGCTCCGCCGAGTCGCCCTCGCTGCCCCCGAACACCGCGGCACTCTGCTCGTCCTGGAGAGGGAGGGGGGGGGGGGGGGGGGGGTGTTTATTAAAGCTGCAGTAGGTAAAGGTTTGAGAGCCGTGAAGAGCCGAAAGGTGCAGAGAGAGAGACCAAGGCCGTATTCCGATATCCATACTTCCATGAGTACACTTCAACGTGGTACGCTATCCGCACTCACTAAGTGCGCAGATTTTCAGATGTTGTTCCAAATCCACACTCTGTGATGCACTAACCGGAAATTACTATCAGCTGCGCGGCCGCGTCACCCGCCAAACACACGTGAATCAATTACGCCCACTGACGTCTAGCCATTTTCAAACTGAGCGCGGCTCAGCCTGGCTCCGCCTCTTCCGCTACGTAGCTAAGATGGCTGCTGTTGAGTACGGAAAGTGTACACCGTTACGTACTAACCATTTTGAGGGCATCATCCGGGTCCTTTCAGTACACTTCTTTTCGCCACAATCGTAATCGGAACACCCTACGTACTCAAACTAAGTATAGTAAGTAAGGGAAGTATGGATATCGGAACGCGGCCCAAGGCTTTAAAACTACAACCAAAGCGACATCCACACTCACTATCTGCTCCCTTCCTTTCCCTTTCCAGTATGTTTCTTTGCATTCCCAACACCTGTGATTGACCGGCAAGATGGATTCTCCGAACCAATCGGGTAAAAGATGCCCCGATTGGTCAGAAATTAGGTGAGGGCGGTCTAAAATCTAACCTTGCTTGTTTGGATATAAACATGTTCAATATGTATGAAATCCGTAATCACACAGACTGAAACAGACAGGACACGAGTTAAGATAAGTCGATCGAGCAAAAGACCCAAACAGAAAAAGCACCTTTGTTCATTATTTTGCAATAACGGCAGGATTAGCCGGAGTGACGCAAACGTCAAATGTCCAAAAAGTTCCTCACTTGGTACCGTATGAACTCCAGCCACAGCTGGGTATCTCCTGGCTCCTCCCTCAGCCGCCTGTTGAAATCTCCTGTTTTCTCAGACAGGTTGGCCGCCCTCTGATCCTCCGCCGTGGCCTGGCTGGGGTCCTCGGGCTGCTCCGGCCTCCCCTTCCCCTGGGCCCACAGTGCCGTGCCGGCGTCGTACACTCCCAGGGGGTTGGCGGCCGTCGTCTGCACCCTCCCTGCTGCAGAGGGTGGAGCGAAGATGAGGAAGTGCGTGCGTGCGTACATAGAGCCTGGAGTGGGCCGACGGTTGTCTTTTGGGGTCTCCGCACACCAGAGAAGCGCAGGTTATGGTAAAAGGGTTCCGATTGGTTAAATTAGTGCCAGGCGACCTAGCGTATCGCCTGACACTATTTGACCTGACCGGTTAATTCTGATGAACCCCGTTTTCCGCTGTTCCCTTTTTAATGTTTGGTTACCTTTAAGTGCTTTTCATGTATGCGACATCAGTTAAGAATTGAACTATAGCCATTCGACCTGTTCTGCATATATTTGTTTACAATTCAAATTGCTTGTGACCGAGCAAGCTAAACGAAACCGTGTCCTACCAGTCTCTCCTCTGCCATCTCCCTCTTCGGCCCCCAGAGGAAGAAAGGTGTCTGTTCTGGGTGCGTCGCCGCCTGCTCCCGTCCTGGGCAGGGTGGGCACGGTGGGCTCGGACCTAAGCAGCTGCTGACTGACCGTCGAAAAGTAGCGCTCAGACGCCCCCCGCTTGGCTTCAGATTTCTTTCGCTTCTTGCCACCTTGCTCTGACTCCCCCCAGGTAATTGCCTGGAAGCGAGGGTCCAGGCCCAGCGATGATGTGCCCTTCCGTCTGTACCTGCAACACAGGAACGGGAATGAAACAGTTAAGAAGAGTGTGAGAGTGAGGTGGTGGTGATGTTTGGGTTCATTATAAGTGGGAGAATACATCATGATCTCTAAGACTAGCTGGCCAAAAGTTTATTTTTATGGTTGGTCAAGAAACAGTACCAAAAAAAACCTTGAAACAGGATTCACACTACAGTATTTTATTTATTACAATGGATTTTTTTTTTTAAAGCAATCGACATGTAATTGAGGTAAAGCTGGACAATTCCAGGTGAGTGCGTCAATCAGTGAGCCAGTTTACCTGGCTATGTCCCCCCTGTAAATGGACTTGTAGGTCCAGTTGGCTGGGTCTGGTTTCCTGTCCACACAGAACGGGTGCTCGGTGGGGGAACGCACGTCATCGAGCCAGGAGAAACGACTGGCTAGCGGAGCAGGCTTTTCCCTGGGGCAGAATAACACAAGGCGGCACTCACACACACACACACATGGAAATGAAACAGTGTGCGTGCACGTATGCATTCACCCAATCACACGCATCTTTGCGCAGGGTTGCGACAGTGCATGCGGGCGATACATGTCATGTGCGTCTAAGGACCTTTCTCTCTCCTGCGCTCTCTTGAGGTCGCTGGGATAAACAGTGTCGGAGCCTGAACCGCTGCTGACGGAAGAGCTCCTGTCCCTCCTCTTCTGTTTCTTCTTCTTTTTCTTCTTCTCCTTCTTCTTCTTCTTCTTTTTGGGTGGCTTGTCATCCTCGTTCCCTTTCTCCTCTTCCTCAGAACTCACCTCCCTGGTAAAATACAAGGACCGTAAAAAACACAATCGACATCTGATGCACTGTTTGTTACTGTTTATTGGTATAGAATACGCAATCAATCACACGGATAAACTTTTAAAAATAAACTAATATTATTTTATTATTATTATTAATAATTAATAGGTTATCTGAGTAAAGCTTAAGATGCTGAATTTATACATGTTTACTTCGTGATTAGCCTCTTTACATATAACAGAGATAACAGCGACCTTGATTTCAACTAGACAATGCATGCATTTTCCTACCTGGAATCATCTTGTTTCTGACTTTCGCTGGACTTTAAAACACGTTGGTTGAGAGCCAATGCATCATCTGCTCCAAAACTCTTATTGGTCAACCAGTCTAAATATAAGATGACAATGTGGACAATAGGAATTGGGTTTATGCCATTGCCTCCAAGGGGTGAGTAATTTTCAAATTCATACGCACACTTAATGACAACAAAATGTTACAAATTGAATAGGTATCTACGCCATGTCAAACTCATTTCAAGATGCGATCTTAGGTTAAAAAGTTAGTAAAACTGAAGTAAAGATCAACATGTATATCGTTCAGCTCTGAGGTGTTTAACCGACAGTGGGACCTAACGTTAGGTGAGTTACTGCCTGTTGGTAAGTCACATTGATTTTCGACAGAAATTATTTCCACAGTAAACACGTTGACCGCACATATGTTTATATTAACCTTTGGAAGAATCATCAACTGTTTTAGTCGTGACTGCTGCGAAAGCTGGAAATAGTGCCATGTTGTGTTGATGTTATGAATGACGTTACAGTCGCAGGAAGATGGCGTCATCAAATGCTTTCATTCATTTTGGCAGTTTTTGAAATTATGATTTGAATTGATGATTACTATGTTATTTAACACACATACTGTAAATATA
Organism: Phycis blennoides; assembly: GCA_900302315.1. Classification (NCBI taxonomy): domain Eukaryota; kingdom Metazoa; phylum Chordata; class Actinopteri; order Gadiformes; family Phycidae; genus Phycis; species Phycis blennoides. The sequence goes on along the minus strand of OMKI01061713.1, from coordinate 33,942 downwards.
ACGTTAATGTAGTAAAAAAAAAAAACTTACAAAAAACAATAATCGATGACAATAGGAAATAATTAGGAAGGGAAAACAGCTCCCTCTATGGGAAATCCAATGTTACTCACTGAGCTTTGGAACGCACGATGGTGGCGTTATTCTCAAGGAACATGATAAATGTAGTCGCTTCACCTACTGGCATAGTTCTATATAGCTTTCACTATGTGTTGGCGTGTGAGCTGTATTGCATTCAGGCCATTTATATTATACTATATATTACCATTATAGTATTGTACAAATATATACTATATTATATAGGCCAATATGACCTTTTAGAATAGACACCATACACCATGTGGCATGTGCTATTCATTTGAGATTTAACCTAAAAAATGTCACAATGATCAAGGTATGTGACTAATGATCAATGTGTTATGACAACCAGTGGGGAATCCCTTGGATTTCTAGTTATGTGTTGCGTGTGGAACTACAAAAAAGGGTAATTTTCCTGAGTGTACCCTACCAAAGTGTACGTCACACGGAAAACCAACAAAAACTTACACATCTACATACAGCATACTTTATATGTACAGTATATACAGTGTACAATGAGTGGCAATAAAAAACACTGTAATTAAACACAAGCACTACACAACACGATAAAGATAAGTTAACTTAACTAATCTAGTTCCTGTCATCCATCGTTCCTTTCTTTCACTCCTTCTATCCTCTTCCCAATTTCCCTCCCATTATATCCCAGCCCTGATCTCCCCCTTCCTTCTCTCTGTCTTTAGGGGTCATCAAGGTCAAGGGCGCTGTTGCTGTCGTTGTCATTGGCGACGAGCACTTCTCTGTTCTCATAGGTCCAGAAGCCGTTGAGGTCTATCAGGATGCTGGTGACCGTGTCGCCCTGGCAACTGTTTACCAGGTCCTGCAGGGTTATCTTGTAAGGGTCTTTTGGTTTCACCATGTCGAAGATTTCATCCTGAACAACAGTGAAGGTGGGGGGAGAACATTTTAATCCAATAAAACATCGACAGCCTACATGTGATGTGGTTATGTGTTTTTTTTAGGGCTCTCAAAGATGTTTCACCAGGTAAAATGACAATTACCCATATTTCATTGAGGATTCAACGTTTTGTACCTAGACTGCGTGTGAGTGTGTGCGACTGTGTGGTTGCGTGCATGAATGCGTGTGTGTGTGTGCGTGTACCTTGACATCCTGGAATGAGACCACTTCCTGACCGTGAATCTTCATTTGCTCTTGAATGGCCTGTGGGCGGAACAGACAACCTTGAAGCTCTGACAGTGTTCTCATGTCTTCCAAGAACAAAAAGATTGAGTGAAAGAACTTCGGGAGACCACCCATATCTTCAAGTTTGGCATTTTGCTGTGAATATCAGTCTCTGCTGGGCTGCAATGCATGTTCTGGAGTGCTGTCTTAACGTTGTTCAAAACATTCCCACCAATCAGATTTAATAACCAAGTGACTCTTGCTCTTTTCGCATCCACAGAATGCAATTGGAAGTAAAGCAAAAACATTTTCCCCTCTGAGAAAAGCCTCGGGTGCATTTCTGCTAATCTTTAACATCATTACCTAGTGCCTTAGTTTCGAAAGCTCCAGGAGCCATTGTTTTTTCTTTTAATTCGGCATAATATGGCTGTCCTTGATTGGTCACTAAATGAAGCTCCCTCCCCTCAGCACTGGTTAGTCCTATCATTTTAGAATCTTTGGGAGAGGCTTTTAATGGGCTTGAGGCCAGGCTGATTTGCAGAGAGAAACGTGGGATGATCTCACAAGGCTAGAAAGAACACTTCGACGGCGACTCGCTCTGTCCACCAGCTCGGTGGACAGAGCGGGTCGTCCACCAACCGTAGGGTTTGTGGTTCGATCCCCTCGATTCCCCTCCTCAAACTGTCCGCATGTCGATGTGTCCTTGAGCAAGACACTGAACCCCAACTTGCTCCCCGGGCACTGAACATAGCAGCACACTGCTCCTATGTACCATAGGATGGGTCAAATGCAGAGAACAAATTTCTTTCCCATAATTACAAAATACTGGGAATGACTAAAATTAAATCTAATTAATATTGTTCACACTGACATTGTAGATGGGCAGAGGGACCTCCTTAATGTATAAAGCATTAGCTATAAAAAAGATATTGATGTTTATTGCCGGGTACCCGAAAGAAGTAGTTGAGGGAGAAGACGTTGAGGTATCCCTGGTTCTCCATGTCCAACAGTTTGAAAATGTACTGCAGAGCAGCGGGCTCCTTCCGGTTCTCCAAAGCCAGAACAAAGTCCAGGTAGGTCTTGTAGTCCTGGGTGGGTGGGGGTGGAGGGCGCAGGGACCAATGGAAACACAGAGAGAGACGGGATAGGGGTAGAGACTCTTAAGCACCAAGTTGTTTTTTCCAGATGTAGTCAAGACATAGCTTAAGCTTATTGAATTTCGACTGATGGCCAGAGAGCCTTGATAATCAATTTGAGTTGAATTGATTCAATGTGATTCTGGGTATCATGTTCTGGATCACCATTTCCCCTTCGTAGGTGAGGCACTCCTGGTAAACTCGGTCCAGGAAGACGGCGGTCAGGGTGGCCGTGCCATAGCGGGACAGCTCCTCCTTACTCAGCATGCCATTGTGATCCTTGTCCAGGTTAAGGTACTGACCTGTGCACATGCACATGCACACACACACACACACACACACACACACACACACACACACACACACACGCACACACACGCACACACACAGTTACAGTAGCCTTGCCATGACAGACTGTGACAAATGTCTGTTATTTTTTTACATGTATTTATTATTTCATTATTTATTTTATGTACATAATGGAATTAAATACCCATCCAGGCTAGAATAAGGCATTAGACTATTTCCTTATGCAATCAAAAACCTATTTTTGAAATAGTAAAGACAACCAACTTGATTCTATGCTTTTTGAACAAACGGAAGCTTGGTCTTTGAAGAATTAAATAAGTCGTAAATTTCTATCATTGACCCCAAACTACTGGTCTATATACTGTAAATGCTGATGTCATAATCCATAGTTAGGACTGCCATTTAAACAGTTAGGTTAGTTAGTTAGTTAGTCAGTTAGTTTGTCAGTTAGTTAGTTAGTTAGTTAGTCGGTTAGTTTGTCAGTTAGTTAGTTAGTTAGACAAAAGGCCAGGCTGTTCCTCTCACCATAGACTCTGAGGGCTGACGGTGCAGAGAACCAGTTGGACTCCTGACTTTCCTTGGAAAGCTCCTCGTCGCGCAACTACAGACACAAGAAGAGGTTATTGGCTGAAAAGCTCATGACTGATAGATGTGTGTGACTTTCTCAGTGTCAGGAGAAGAGTGTGAGCTACATCTGCAACCTACTTCCAGCAGGTCATCCAGAAAACTACAGGCCAGGATGTCCTGGATCTTTATCTTTCCTGTAACACATTTACACACTGATTCAATCCACTTATTTAGCCTTTCTATTCATATACATATTTAACAACAAGCAGAGTTTGCACTGATTATATCCCTGTCTTTCTATCCCTTTGAATTTTAAAAGTTTTAAGATATGAAATAATGAAATATATAATTTCATCATAATGTCCACTCTGCATATACAACACTTGCACCCAAGGTCCACCAAGAACTTTTAGAATTCTATTTACCTGTGTGCAGAAATCTAACCCCACATTTTTGTACCTGCCAAATGTCCACATCTGTCAGCCACTGGCTGGTGTCAGGTGTACATTTTGGACCCTGCTTGCGGCCCGGGACATATTTGACATGCAAGTACAGATTTCCCCCTCACCTGTGCGCAGGGGGTCCAGGAAAAAGAAAAACTTGCGAACCGCAGTGCACACGTAGAACGAATAGAAGGACTTCTCGAGTCCGTCCAGCTGAGGCAGAGTGGGGATCAGCTCTAGGATGTAGTTCTCTAGGTCCTAGTGAGAGACAACATTATTTTGATTTGTGTTTATGTTTTTACAGAAAATGTTGTTCATAACATTGAACTGCTGCCTTCCATGTGCCTGACATAACTGGCGGCAGTAGCTCAGTGGGTAGAGCGGGTCGTCCGATAACCGGAGGGTTGTCGGTTCGATCCCCACCTCCGACCGTCCACATGTCGAACCCCACAAATGTATGACAAATGTACTGATTGTTCGCTTTTGACCAAAGTGTCTGCTAAATGCCCTAAAAGTAAATGTACTTACAGACTCTCTGAGGTAGCCCTGTCCTGCGACATCATACAGACTGAGACCGATCCTGGTCTGGTGCAACCACACTTAGAAGAGAAAAGCAACCACACACACACAATATAACATAATGTGCAATAATAGATCCTGCAAAACAAAAAATAATGTGTGATCCGATTCCCGACAGACCTTTTCTCATGACGTAATTGAAGAATTGCATGATAGAGATCCTCCCATAGGGGTCACTGTGCAGCAGCTTTCCATAGACCCTGGCTGTGAAAAATTGTCTGCAAGATGGAATCAGGAGAGAGATAGGTAGACACATACAAAGAGAGAGTTGACAATATGTTGCCTTGCTCTAAGCGTCAAGATATTAACGAACAGACAGTGAAATGAATACCAAACAAAATAATAGATCCATCAAACAGGAATCAATTTGTCTCTTCTACAACATATTGTACACCATCTTCTACAACATATTGTAAACAATTGACATAAAAATGAACAGCTAAGCCAACCCAACTAGTTCCCACTTGTCCCCTCTGCCCAATCAGGCGTCCATCGTTGCCGAAAATGACGTAGCTTTCTTCTACTATGTTGGGTTATCAGTGGTTGTCTTGCTGCCGGCTGTGCCACTGCAGGTGACTATGAAGCCCAATCCGTGAACCACATGTCCTGCCACAGTGAGGACATGTGAGGCCTGGATCAGGAGGCTGAGTTGGTGCTGGGTCAGCGTGGTGATGTCTTCGCTGGCGCCGCGCTATCCGCTGTTGGATGCGTTTCTCCTCGAGGAGTGTGACCCCATTGTGGCAGAGAGAGCGCCACAATGCTCGATTTGCTGCAGCTGACTCCAGGTCATTTGGGTTGATGTTGCACCTCTTTAGAGTCCGCTTCAGCTGGTCTTTGTACCGCACCTTTGGGCCACCCGGCTTTCTTTTGGCTGTCAGGAGTTGGCCATAAAGCATCTGACGGGGCAATCGGCAGCCAGGCATCCGGATGACATGACCGACCCACCGGAGTTGCCTCTGTGCTAGGGTTGCCTCGATGCTTATGGTGTCAGTGCTAACTAAACCCTCTGCCCACAGCACTGCACACAGCAGCCCCAAACCAGTGCATTGTGTAAACAAGGGTTTTTGTTAGCACAATATGACCGTGACCATGAAAACAGGGATAAACAGGCTGAACCATTCCGCTCCGCTTTTCTACTATCAGGCTAACTTTTGAACTGTTTTGTAACATTCTGCTCATAGTCTTTACATACTTGCACTTGGGTCCCGCATTCTCTCCAACCTTCAGGTAAGCCTCATAGCTGATCATGGCCTCCTCCCCTGACATTGGAGGCACTTGGTGCTTGTCCAGTAGGAACCACAGATTCTGCAACCAAAACATCAGTGGCAGACAATGAGACAATGCAGACAACGTTACAAAAATAAACAATACACCAATAAGAGAGTATGTGAGCGATTTAGGGAGTACCTGCAACTCCTCATTGTCTAGTAACTCTCTGCTTTTCCGCTGTAAAAACACAGCCCTGGATTCCTCTCTCAGTTTCTGGAGCAGGACCTCATCCTCTGCTGGCAACTGCCCAGAACAGCATTTCAAACATCATGTTTGTAGTATCAATACCAAGGAAGGAGGGAAGGAGGAAAGGAGGGCGGGAGGGATAGACAAAACATCTATAGGCCTATTTGTCATCATTGTTGCAACACAAAGCGTGAATTCCCTGTCTGAATCATGAAAATAATGCAATATAAATATGATACGGTACATGTTTGGTCAAGTTACCCTGTAGTAGAAGCGAGGAATGTTCTTATACGAGTTATCTCTGTTACCACCTGCTTTCCAATCTGAATAATACTTAGTGAAAAGCTCTGTTTCTTCGGCCTTCTTTTCCTCTTCACTCCTCTCATCTGTTCCAGAATTGAAATATAAGTATTAATACCGTAATACAAAGCATTACAAAGTATTACTCTCACAAATGGCAAGTTTGCAACAGCCAGCTGTTTAACGTAGCTTGTTAGCTTTTAGACCAGAGTAGCTTGATATTTGCCCTTACCTTTACTAGTAGAGTTTGTTAATCTTCTTTTTAAAATATCCGACCAGTGATCGGATTTATCATTGGCCATAGTTTAAAAGAACCCAACCTCAGAAAGAGAACCGTAAACATATATTTGAGCGACTTATGCCACACAGTTGGTAAACACCCCGTCGAGTGTTGATGACGTTATAGCGTGCGACGACACATGTCTTCAAGTTTGGCTGGGAGAAAAATGAATTACTCTAGAAACTTGAACAACGAGAACATTTGCTGGCTGCCACTATGAAGGACGATCACCACGTATCTGGACATTACATAATCGTATTCAAGTTATGTGCAACAGTGTTGTAGTGTTGTAATTTTCGGCCTGAGCAACGGTTTTGACAGTTCAGTGGTGTAAATGTAAAAGTCAGCTGTTCGTGTATGTTGGTTCACAGCGTACAGTTTAGTGATCAATATCATTAATGACCGTGTAATACGGTCTATATTCAGTAATAGCTGACCTTTAGGTTTGACTACTAATGATGGGTCCTGCATTGATATTTAAAGCAAGACTGTGTCTTAATGTACTAAGTCATAATTTCCGCCAGGGAAAAATGTGTGCACGAACTATGTGCAGTAAACGCATTAAACCGGGGGGACTAAAAAGCAGCCACCGACAAACTGACAAAACAATCAGACAAACAGAAAGCTTCACGATAAGACAGAAGCCTTCCTTCCCGACGTCAGTGTTCGCTGCTGGCAACGCTAAGAGGATAACAGAGCTGCTGAAGAGAAAGACTTCTCAATCATCCCTGGAGCTGGAGGAGGCGGCGGACGACCAGAGCAGAAGAAGACAATCCCCAACAAGTAGAAAAGCTACCTATCTCATCAGCATCACATGAGTCATAATAGCTTAGTAGTTGTGGACAAGCTTGCTGAAGGGCCAGGAGTGTTTAAATGACTGAAATACAATACAATATCACAGCTGTCCAATATCCATCTACAATTGGTCTAAAAGTACTGTATGAAATATATCTTGTAGATGAAATACTTTTAGCTGCACACACACAACCATTGACCATTTACTGTGTTAAGTATTTGTGTTTGGTTTGTCAAGATGGGCTGGTGGCCCCTGAGCGGCCCCTCTCCCCCACTGACTGGAAGAAGCTGAAGGAAGAATCAGGCGGTCTGGAGACCTTTGATCTGCGTATGATGACGATACTGTTCAAGACGGGGGCAAACCTAGACATCGCCAAGTGAGTCTGTGTGTGTGTGTGTGTGTGCATGTGCGTGTGTGTGTGTGTGTGTGTGTTGGCCATTCTGTTTTCCATTTTCTGTCCAAATATCAACATGCAATCGTAGAAGTCAAGAGAGTAAATGAAGAATGATTAGAGTTTCAGTTATATTACTGCCATGGTTAGTTAGGACACTGATCTGACCAATTTCTTCAGCGTTTGAAACTTAAAGGTGCTGTAGATTACACTAAAATAATAAAAACAATTTATTCGAAATGGCATCTCCATCCTTCAGCCATGAATGAGTGAAATGCACTGTGAGAGTATCCATGGTGGATTGACTGCGCTTGCCTCTGTATGAGCCAATTTAGATTTGAGACCAATCAGGCTATCACTTCCTTGATTGCATTGTTCTCTTGATCTATTCATCCATCTTTCGAAAATCAACATCAACTGCCACTGCCAAGCCTGTTCACCCCCTCCCCTTGCTTTATGTACGCCAAAGGTCTCTGTTGACCTGGGTCGCCTTGGACACAGGGAGGATGTCCTACCAGCTGATGCTGAATTACCTGACGATGTGTGTGAAGGGGGGCCACGACGCGGACGCAATAGACTGCTACCAGGTCATGCGGGGGGCCTTCCCGTCGCTGGACACGGGGGCCTCCACCCTTTTCATCAAGGCCTTCAGCCGCACGCAGAGCTGGAGGGAGGCCCTGCACATCCTGCAGGACATAAAGAAGGTCAACACACACACACACACACACACACACACACACACACACACACACACACTAATTGCTTAGCTCAAGATACAAATATGTGAGGATTTCTGGATTTGCTGTGTACACATTTTAAATAGAACAAATATGAGTGCATTTTTTTATATCCATTGATTATTCATGAATAACATGAAAATAAAACACAAAAGTTACAGAAAAATCTACGAATGACAATAGCCACGCGTTGCGGTCGCAACACGGGTGCACACGCGCAGTCTTGAAGCCGACTCAGAATTTCACTCTGCTGGTTTAGCTCAAACAGCCACCAGCCACTGTCGCGCAAAGTGTGGCCTCTCCGTGTGGCTTCTCCGCCGGCTGGCTTTCACCCAGCAGTTCCGAACCGGTCTCCTCTCCACGCTCCCGCCAACAGGTCATCTCCCCGTCGCCGCGCAACTACAGCGACGTCCTCTGCGGGGCGCTGCTGCACGGCGACGCTGCCACGGCCTGGCGGCTCTACGACGAGCTGATGGCGGAGGGCATGAGCCCGCCGCCGGACACCTGGCAGGCGCTGTTCGAAGCGGGGGCGAGGGGCGGCGGCGAAGGGGAGGCGGGG
>OMKI01061700.1:15984-32494 GCA_900302315.1 Phycis blennoides | reverse complement strand
TTTTTTTTCCCCCCCCCCCCCCCCACATAACCACCATTATACTCAGCAGCCATTAACGTCAATATGTTGCGTTGCGGATTTTGTAACGATGTCTTGACGTCTGATGAAATACTGGCACGTTTAGTAAACCATCGGTTACAATATCGTAACTGATGGCATTTATACGAGGAGCACTGAGTGGTCAGTGACTTCGGTTTACGCTGCAGAAGGCCAGCCCTCTGAAATCACTTGTTTGAAAAGGCTAACGTGTGTGTATGCAGTTACACTCAGCTTGCTGTGGTTCGCGTTGGGCATTCGCCTTGATCCGGGATGCCGACGCGGAGAACGCTTCAGTCAGCGCACGCGGCGGTGCAGACTCGGCCACCCTCCTGGACCACATCACAAACGGCCCGTTGATGCGTGCGCACCGCCTAAGCCTCTTGGCTCCTGTGACTCTATATATCTGTCCCTGCGCGGCCCGATGTCGCCTCGAACACCAGACACAAATGCATCGCGTTGATTTGATGGCACACTCTCGTGGATGCCCCCTCGTGGGCTTTAGCGCATGCGAGAAAAAAAACGTATGGACAATTGAACCCTCTCCCGGGGGTCACGACCCGGGTCAAGGATGGAGTGCTTGTGGAAAGGTGGCTTTAGGAGGACGGGCGGGGGGGTGAGTGTGAGCCACCGTGAGTCCCGGGAGCTCAAGGGGCCGCGGGGGCCAGAGGCGCGGCGTTAAACCCCGCGGGGTTTCCGTGTAGTCGGCCCTTCTTTACAGCTTAACGTGGCCGAGGTCTGCGGCGGAGCTGCGCAGGGGCGGCGTGTGAGCCCCGGCGTTTCATCCCCGCGCTCTGGCTCTTAAAAGGGCCGAGAAGCCCATAATACGTGTCGGCGCGTTGAAGGCGTTCCGATTTCAAACGCCACTTTGAAGGGCGGTCAGAAGCGGAAGCAGCGCGAGGTGAACGCGAAACCATACCTCTCTCTCTCTCTCTTTTGTTATCTGTCTCTCTCTCTCGTAGTCTGTCTTTCGGTGTCTGTCTGTCTCTCTCTCTTGTTATCTGTCTCTCTGTATCTCTCTCATTCTCTCTCTCTCCCTCTGTCTCTGTCTGTCTCTCTCTCATGCTCTGTCTCTCCCTCTGTCTCTGTCTGTCTCTCTCACTCTGTCTCTCTCTCTGTCTCTGTCTGTGTGTCTCTCCCTCTCTCTCCTGCTCTGTCGCTCCCTCTGTCTCTGTCTGTGTCTCTCTCTCTCTCTCTCTCTCTCTCTCTCTCTCTCTCTCCCCCTGTCTCTCCCCCTGTCTCTGTCTCCCCCTCTCTAAACAACAAAGTCCATTCTGTCGGACAGCAGCTGCCATTTCAAAATGTTTCTATTCTTCCCTCCTGACCTCTTCACTGTGGCAGGTCGGTGGAGTCAGGGATGCATAATAATCGGTATTTCAAAGTGCTGACATCTCTAATGTAAAATACCATAGTCCTTGACAACAATGGGAGCCTACAGCTCCCACATACATAGACATCTACTTAGTCTCCAGCAGACAATACGAGTCAGCAGGAGGAAAAACATGATTTCATGAACAATATGAAAAATAGAATTGTGCACAAGGCATTGTGCATTAATGAATATTATTATTAGTATTATTATTATTTTTGAAGTTTCACACTTTTTAAATGTACGTGGTCAACAACCGTGTCTATTTGAATTAAACTACTTAAAGTGCACCTCCTGGGGCTGCACTTTTACCAAATATATTTATTCACTTACATTGGTGTCAAAAATGTATTAACAAAGTCAACATATAGACTTAAAGTTCTTAGATGTGGTATCTACTGCAACACGTGCAGGGCTAGATGGTGGTAGCTGTGGGATCAATGCTTTGTAGAGAAGAGCTCAGTTAGAAACCATTAAATATCAAGCAATTTATATTTATTAAATATAAAAAATGATATATTATTTTGAGTGAGCAAAGAGCCCTTAGAGTTATATAATCACAGACCACCAGGCATACGCGGTGATACACTGATCATGCCCTGTATTGCAGGTGTACAGGCTTAAGCAAAACTTTCCTGACAGTACCCAATGCACTCCCATTTAAAAAACACCTGGGTTCAGCACAATGCTTAATTCTTATTTGTTTCCCCAAAGGCCCAGCAGTTTACCATCACAACCGCCCTGCCTCTCCATAAATAGATCAATAGAATTTAAGACTTCATTGCAACACCGCAATCTCTCCATAATATCCTGCCCGACAGAATAATGCTGATGTCAACGTTCCACTGTATTCCCAGTACTTTTATTATGTGAATGTTAAACACACATACAAATGCAAACTCCAAGCGTGTTCTTCCACGCCGCGTGTAAAACACTGAGTGCACAACCCACCCACGTTTCCCCAGAGCATCTGAGGATGGAGCTTGTTGAAGGCGGTGGAGGGGATGTTTCCATTAAGATGGCCTGACCAGCAGCATTAATGGTCATCCGGTCCATGGAGAACACGAGGTCCTCTACTGGCTAGGGAGCTAGGCTCTTGTGTGCTAGCTGAGTGCTACATAGCTTTTCCTCGTGATTAAATCACATTTCAGTGTACTTTGTGTAGCATTTCATAGTGCTTCCGACCGGGCTTTAGCGGCCTACAGAAGGAACAAAGATGATTTTAATGCTCAGATAGAACCTTCCATCGCAATACAAAGCCGTATTAAATCTTTCGGTGTGAAATTGAACTAAACAAAGGAGAAATAAGCCTCCATAAAAATGATTTGATAAGTCGAGGAAAAACAGAATCAGAAAATCATTGTCATAGTCAACAATGAAATATGTGCCATTGTTATTTTTTTATATATGCGGCTTTGTGATGCATTGAGATGTTTTTTGTACTGGTTCAAACACTTCAAAATAATCAATTGGTTTTCAGGGTTGTTCATAGGCGAGGCACAGCACCTCCACTAAATGACTGACCGCCTCTACACACGAAACGAAAACGTGTCTGAGCATAACATACTATAATATAGGCTTATACAATATACCGCAATTAATATAATACATCAAGGGACTCAAACAGTTGCCAGTCTCTGGGGAGACGGAGATGGTTCTGGCTGATTATGCACGGTGTTCACAGCCCATCAGGACCAAACCCCGATGACGACAACGTAGACATGTTTGACTGATTTCAACATTTAAAATGCATGTGAGTGATCCATTTCAACTTCAGAACAAACACGGCACCATTCCATTTAGCACAACAGTGAAAAAGCAGCGGAATAGCGCAACCAATTAACCACAAAGAATCATTACCACCAATGCATTTCTATGGAATACTGAAATCGTCGAAGATTTGAGGTCACCGGTTTCACATCCATCAAAAATGCCATTCTCGTCAATTCACCGATAAATTAGAGTACTTCTGGCAATAAAAGCTCCTCGGCAAGAGGCCAAATTGACATGGATTAACTACACAATATTACATTATATCACAAGGTCAATACCAGGAACACAAACAAGGTTAATACCAGGAACACAAACAATGTTAATACCAGGATAACAAACAAGGGTTAAAACCTCCAGCACAATGATTCAGTAGAGAAAGCGGTTAGAAACCATGTGATACCAGCTTAGCTTTGCTTTGCATATGTGTATTCCTTTTTTATGTGCATCTTACCAGTATGCTAGCAAAAAGTATAATGGAGGCTTAATGATGCAACTCCCCTCCTTATCTAAATGACTTGCAAGATGGGAATTAAGATGGGAAAAAAAATGAGAATTAGGGATTATTATATCATCCTTATTTTGGATTTAGTAATGAAATGTAATGTCAGAGCTTTTGGCCAGCTAAGGTCATTCTGAAAAGGGCACAAGGCAGGCACAGGATATGGATATATAATCAATAACGTATCGCTGAGTTTTATTATATATATTTAGTCATGGTGCTTCTGCAAAAGCATTAGAGATCTCGGTTTGAGTAAAAAGATTTCCCATAACTCAAAATGGTGCAGTAAAAAACTATTGCGGAAAATGTTGATGCTCTGCAGTTTCACACAAACATGCACATTTGTTAAGAAGAAGACGAAGCGGTGAAACTTTGAGGGGTAACTTTGAAAGTGTGCTTGCTGTGCATATATGAGGCATCAGGGCTGTTCCTCCAGAAGACACTACCTCTGACTTTTACAATCCCTGTCATTTGTCATTATGGAGAGCTTATGTGCTGACAATGCAATGGCCCAGATTCAGAGCTCGGATCTATATTTGAGAGAGAAAAAAAAAAAAGAAGCCCACATGGGCGCATAGCAAGAGGGAGAGTCTTGAGAAGCAGCCAGGGCCTGACCTGTCATATCGCCGCTCTCTAGGGAGACACAACGGTCCCAAACTGTAGCTTCTCCTTCACTCTCAAGACCGTGTCGTCAGATCAAGGTGATGCGACAGTGAAACCTGAAACCATGCGGACATATCCTTCAATATCCTCACACATATTTCTGTCCGGCCCTCAGGGGTCTGAGCGCTGTTCTTTCAGTCCAGGGAAATGCTCTTGGTTCTAGGTTGTCAAACAAATCTAATTATCATGACTATGTCCCGCCTACAGAAAACTAACATTGCATGTCACCCGGTGTACCCAAAGAAAGCCTCAAACAACCACACAGACGGAATAAAACATTTGCAAAGCTTAACTTATTTCTGACTGGTTCAAATAAGTGCCAGGTGGCCAGTGACACCCCTGTGGTTTAATGGTATGTTTAGTTATTCTCCCAGAACAATGTCCCAAAGACAGCCTGCTCGACACCAGGTCCCGCATCATAAATGTGTCAGCCCAGTCGATGGGAAGATAACGTCTACAGCTGGCTGGGCGAGCTAACTGCTAACATGTCGTCCACTGCGAGCAGCTGTGCACTTCAACAAGTCAAGTAAGGCTTCATGGTTTCTTTCTTTCAGAAGCTCTTAAAGACATATTACTAAATGCATCATACATCGATTTGACACAGAAAGATATAAATCATAAAACCAGTGACGTCACATTTACAATTACTCAAATAAAAGACGTGTTTTAGATTGTATTTCAAACCTATTTATTTATAAACAAATTGAGATTCCATTTCTAGAGTGAAGGTTTCCCTTAAGTCTGCAGTGGCAGACAGTGTTTTAATCCATGGGATTTGTAACCAGTGTCAAGGGTTGCATGATTTCTCACACTTAATAAATAAAATGGGAAGAAAATAAGACTGACGAGACGGAAGAAAACTCCAAGAGACAGTCAGATGGGTAATTAGCAGACAGAGACGCCATCATAGAAACTGCATTTAGAGGCGAGAGGGCTCTACCACCAGTGTGAATGGACCTTAAACATGGAGGACAGAAAGGTCCACCATCAACCATATTACCGGTAAGTTGATAAACAGAGACAGACAGACAGAGCGAGCACAGAAAGACAGACAGAGAGAGGAGCGATAAGACACAATGGGCGGAGGGAGGGGGAGTTGGGCCATGGCTGGAAGCATTTTTACTGGTCCCAGATGGAGACAATATTACAGGTTGCAGGAGAGGAGAGAGGAGAATAGAGAGAAGCAGAACAATAGACTAGCGAGGGATGGAGAGACAATCACCCTTGAGCAAGATTCTCCTGCGAGATTTATTGGGGATAAAAATCAAAAGAACAACATGGAGTCTCTGGCACACAGAGGAGCAAACAGGAAGCAGCAAGATGGAGAAAAAGAGTCCCACTGATAATGACTGAATGAGCACCGAAAAGCGGCATTACCGTTAGCTCCTGGGTGAGAACCAGGGAGGCAAGGACGCGTGCGAGACAGTGCCCCTGGACGCCAGCGGTGGAACCTTCAGCGGAACACAGCCTTGTCAGAGCCCATTCCCTCGCCGCCACGCCTGACACTTTACACATTTCACTCCTCAGTAAAGTGCTCCTCAAGTTGTAAATAAAGATTTACAGCCAATCGAAGCCTCTCCTTTGTCTCTCTCGGAGAACAGGCTTGTTTTTCCTGGCATCTGGGTAATAATAAAATGTGGAAATGTAATAAAAAAAACTAATATCAAAATAAACGTTGTGAAAAAAAAAATCCACCGCACTTTAACAAGGGCAAATAAAACAATGGATGATTCTACCTTATTTAAAAGCTTGTTAACGACAACAACTGTTGAATTCACTTTGCTTGCAAAGTTGGCGGATTTAAAGATTTCCAATTCACAAATTGTCCCCAAATCAAATGAGAGCACTCTGTAATAGCCTCGGAATGAGAAGCTCGTCTATCAAAAGAAATTGTCCTTTTTGATCTAGAATAATCTAGATAAAAGCATCTGCTAAATGAATAAATGTATTGTAAATGTGTTGTTCATCCACAAAGACAACATAAAGGAACTAATGTAGCTCATGCCACAGAGACAACATGAAGGAGATTCCAGAACCGAGAAAAAAAAAAAAGCTTTTATTACTTTACATGTCAAAGTAACATTTCAACAAGGAACGCATTTTGATTATTACTCGAGTGTGATACAATTTGTGTGAAGATGTGCCAATGTAAACAGATACCTAATTTTAGGTCCTACCCATGCACATAACGCCTCAAGCAGTAATTAATATCAGACTTTGTTGTAGAACACTGGCTCAATACCTACAGTAATCGGGCTAACTTGCGAACGTGAACAGGGTATTATAAAAGTACCTCCAACGGGTTCGAATGGAAACGCAGTAACTGTTGTCGTTTAAAGTGTTAAACCGGAGGAAGGTGAACGCCGAGAGCTGTGGCACGCTTGCTAAGGCAGTGTGGGTGTGGACCCAACAGATGTACGGAAACAGCTGAGGGGATGACCTCATTCATGTGCACTGCGCAACTCCCCCTTAGCAGGACACTTAGCAACGGGGTCATCCAGATGGGCCCACGTGGGGGCTGGCGTCATATAGGTCTTGTACATCAGAATGCATCATGGGAATTTTTTGGGGTTGGGGATACTTTTCGAGAGTACTCAAGAGAGTTGTAGTACTGTGAAATTGTGAATAAACGTATATGTACCGTATCCTAGGCTAATCAAAACTTTGTTTTGCCACATCTCGCATGAGGCTGTTTCAAGCACAACAACAGCCCTCGTATACTTCCAAAGTGGAGGCGATCATTGCGGTGTGACGTCACAAAGTACAAGCCCTATTCTGAACGGCTAGTAAACGAGTCAACTCCCTCCAAAACGACAAAGACAGACAGACTATATTGTTAATGTGGCTGAAAGCCTTGCAGAACGGCCATAATTAGAAGCCTTTAAGATACGAAGACGACATAGCCTTGATCCAAATCCTATTGGGAACATTACGTTTTGCACGCAAATCCCATGCAGGTTTTAACACCATGTGGCGTGGATGGAGGTGGGGGGAGGGTGGGGAGGTGGGCGGAGGGTGGGGAGGGGCGGGGGTGACGTGAAGGGGGTACCATGGTTACCCCGGGGCCCAGCACAATAAAAGGGAGCTGGGTGCTGATCCGCGTGTGTAGCTTCCTCTCCCGGGAGACAGGGAATACAATGTAGCCTGGGCTGTCATTGATTGCCTAGCTGGGCCCATAAATTATAGTCATGCCTAATCCTGGTGACAGAATAAAGGCCATTAACCGCAGAAAGCACAACAGTAGCTGGATCTGACTGGCCAAATGTTTGTCACAAAATCTTCACTGAAGTAACTTAGTAACAGTGAAACATAATAATATCTCAGGGGCCTGACAGGTGATTGCAACAACTGGATGTGGTTAGATATAGCCATCACAGCCTAAATGCATGCACGTGGTGTATTCAAAAGGCTAGACTTGCATATAATTTCCGCAACACATGAATTTATTATTTATGATTCATGGTGGAATAACAAAACATGAGAGCAGTATTATACCCTAGCTTTATGGTGTGTTTTAATCCTGGCTACAGAGTGAGACTCCAGTGCTGTAATGTTCATCCTCCCTCTGCTCTTAGCGGTGATAGTGTTGATCTAAAAATGTGTTTTTCACATTAGCCAAACTTCCCTCATTACTAGACACTAAGATGATCCTGTTACCATCCTCTGCATTTTTAATTAACATATCATTAAACCAGGATGTGCAACCGCAAAGCACTTAAATAGATTCCACTCTACTGTCTACCTGGCCTAAATCACAGTAACGCATTAGTAGGCCTGCATAACGGTGTTTAACAGAAAGAGTTGCAACCCATAAGGGTGACTGGTGACAGGACTATATTCCACAGAGTAATGCAAATAACAAACACAAACATTTGAAACAAGATGCACTCTGGGACAGAGGACCGCAAGCATGCATGCAGGTTCCAAAGGCAGGGCTGGAGGAGTCTGTCCCTACAGCTTAGCGGCCTGCAACTATTCAGCTACATCTTTATCTCTAATCCCTCTCTTGTTTCTCTGCAAGCCTAGTGGAAAATGGGAAAATAAATAAAACCATTCAACAGCAAAAGTATACTACAGTCTATTGGCCAAACTGTTGTCAATGATGCTCAAAGTAATTTCTGGCAAATGCAATCTACTAGTCCCAGTGTACCGCCCTGTCTGCCTTATAGTAAAGGAAACACCAACACAGCAACTATACTGGGACTATTTACAAGCGAGTCGGAGTCCCCCGTGCAGGCCTAAATGCCGCTCGTAGGATCTATAAACGGCCACAATGTGACCCTATAGGCTACCGCTGCATACCCACACGCATCTCCGGTTACGGGCAATGAATGTTGTGACGTACTGGGCCATAACGTGCTCGGCTCGCTCGTACTGTATTGCTATCCGCCTGAAATACTGTTTGTCTTCTACGATTAGGTTAGAAGCGATGAGCCTTTTCAGACGCTGTTTGAACTGTGAAGTCAATTGGGGGATTTTGAAGTATGTTCCAACTTTTGAAATTAATCATGTGGCACAAACAAAATTCAGTGTCAGTTCAAGTGTCACCTTAAGTTTTACTTTAGTTTTGGTGCGTTAACTCGCGTCTTTTGATGACTACATGCCATTGACACATTGCGACATAATATACATTACATAGCATGTCACACCTCCTCTGGGAAGAGTCGTGGTTTCACTCTTCTGACATCAAAAGTAATTAATACGCAATAGTTTTCTTCTGATGTACTTCAATAGACTCGCAATCAGGTATCTCCTTCTCTCTCTGATTCTCGCGCTGTTTCTCTCTCTCCCTCTCCCTGTTTCTGTCTCTCTCCCCTTCTCTCTCCCTCTCCCACTCTCTCTCCCGGTTTCTCTCTCTCTTTCCTTCTCTCTCTCCACCTCTCTCACTCTCACTCTCCCTCTCTCAACCCGAAGACTGCAAACACAGCAACATAACACACACACACCAACGCCGACGTGAACACGTTGACATGTCGCTTTACAAACCACACGATTCAAATGCCAAACAGACAAACAAAAGAACACACACACACACGGGCACACAAAACCCCATGATGAGAAGAGGTGAGGGCGGCATCAACCCTTCTCAAATCAACGCCGTCCACAGGAACGACCATTCAATAAATACTTCCAGCACTCTGAACGCCGCTCCATCACTGACAGAGGCGGCGTATACCGCGATGGTTCCCGGTGTCCGTCAGCCGGAGCTGCCCGCTAGCCTAGCCGGCGGAGCCGCGGTAGCATGCTAGGCTAGTGGCTCCAGCAGCGGCTCCGCGCCGCTCGGTCCGGAGCGCCGTTCAGCACCCGGCTGACTGGATAGCATCGCTCGGCGTGCCGTCAGTAGTAGCGGAGGGTCATGTGGAGGAGCTATGCTTTCCGGGAAGAGATCCACCGGCACGTCACGCCGACTGGATATGGGGGTTATTCATCAAGCAAGCACGCAGATAGTGTGAGATAGGGTTTGATAGTAAAACTACCCTGCGTGATGGATGCTACACCCAGACCTCGCCTTTAGCCGACATTAGCACAACACATCGCGAAGCTAGGCGGCTAGCTAATGCCACAGCCCGTGGACAGTCGGGAGCGCGTCCGACTGCGATGCTTACCCGGTTCAGCTAACACTTTCCCCGTGGTGGGTCCGACGGAACGTTCAACGGCGATACTCCCCGAAATAGTACGTGTTGAGGGTCCTCAAATGTCGGTTGCTAGCTCAAATCCGACCGCTTTCCTCCGGCTTGTGGTGCTGAAATTTGATGCACGCGCGGCTGTCGGGTGTCAGGAAATGCCCTCCCCTCCCGTTTCTGCCAATCCTGCCAAATAGTGACCCCTCCCAGGCCCCGCCCACTCCCACGCGGGCAGGTGCGCAATTGGATTCCAGCTCCTCGGATCTCACAATTAAATGAGCGGTGCATGCATTTGGAGTTTGGACACATAGATGTGTTCCGTTATAAGGGAGTGCCTTGCGTCCAGGACGCACGATGTCAATCCAATGGAGGCGTTGGGATGTCAAACCTTTCTTCTATTTGCAGATAATCTGAGTGGCGTATGTTGATAGAATACGGGGAAAGGCAGGAATCTTTTTTTGCGTGCAGCACAACGCAGTTTGTGTGGATGATCTCCCTTTTTCTGTCACAACCATAACGTTAATAGAAAAAAATCTATATCATCAATATGAGCTACAGTAGGCTGTTTAGATTAAGTTCAAACTTAAAACTTACACTTAAGGTAAGGGTTGACATTAAAACCGCACTAATGGAGTTGCTGTCCAAATTTCAGTGGCACTGTGAAACATTTGGCTGATAGCCTTAACATTTTTGTCGACCCAAACGGCTAGATAATGAAGATATAAGTAAGATCATAAGAAATAGGGCTATAATTCGGACAAACAACATCGCAGTCATTGACAGCAAGAAACGAACAAGTCACAATTAACTCAAAACGTATATTGTCGACAATACACCGTAGGCCTATCTGTTCAATTTTAGAAACAGAAAACTGTGAAATAGAATTAAAAAATTAGTCATCAGCTAAATAGCTCAACCAAGTTGAAGAAGTAATGGCTCAGAGACAAGAGGTTAAAAGTCGCTCAGGGAACAAGAGGGGGCGTTCCCTCATACAGTGGGCGTGTCCGTCGTTAGAGCACTGCAGACGGTCTGTGGTCCGAGACCTGACTGGCCGACAGGCTTTCTGCTCAGCTACCGTTGCTCGTCTCTATGTATTGTAAACCCATTGTATTTATCTATCCCTTTTAATTAAGTTAACCATTCTTCTAGCGCTTGATCAACTGTGTTTACCATATATATTGAAGTGATTAGATTGGGTTTTTCTGTAGGGTAAAAAAAAAAAAAAGCTTGTGAACAAGGCAAGGCAACGATATAGTTGCATGAAAAACAAATAGCTATAGGATACTCATCGAAAAGGCCTATACATCACTGGACTACGACCTGTACCTAAATCTAAAAAAATATATTTAATATTTTATTTTATAATTTATAATTGTATTATTTACATACGGTGCGATACTATAGAATTAGTAATATTCTCAGGAAATATTACAGCAGCGTCTACTGAACAATGGATATTGTCCTCAGAGATGGAGCATTGAGGATACAAAATGAAATGAAATACGTTAATGGCACATTACAAAACACTGAATAGATGTAACAGAGTAAACAAGATTAGATTTAATCTAGTGTAGTGTGTGTGTTTCCCTCCCGTCGGTCGTTCAGTCAGCCAGTACTGTAGTGAAACCATTTATTTGACTTTTTGAGAATTGAACACATTTTAACACAGGGCCGAACAGCACTCCAGAGAGACGGGCGTCAGTCTTATAAGCTGAGCAGAGTTCCTCACTGCGCAGAGTTCCTCACTGCGCAGAGTACCTCACTGCGCAGAGTTCCTCACTGCGCAGAGTACCTCCACTTTGATGTTCTCAATTCTCATTTCCGATACTAAAAGGACTCTGAGCTGCTACCAGCACTATGGCATCGGAGGAGAGGGCTACTGACGGGAAGTAGCCATGCCTGAAGAATGAAGAAGTAGCCTATAAGCCATGGAATAAAGACACCCACCTTCATATTACCACCATAAAGAACAACGTTTGTGTCGGGCCCTTCATGCTGCTTTTCAGATGACTGCGCTGACTTCGGCACAGAACAGGACAACCTCACTCCACGCCAACAGATTATTATTAGAGCTGTCCTTCCACAGGCCTTTCTCTGAAACACAAACTCCTCGGGCGAGGGAGGGGGAACACAATGGTGGAGGTGACGGGAAGTCATGTGTCCTGTGGTGACCCGAGCTGTTAGCACGCCGCTAAGGCCTGACCAAGGTCGTGGGAAGCCTCACTTTGTTGGCCCTGCTGTGAGACCGCTTGGTTTTGCCGTGAGCTCTGGACGTGGGATGGATGCAGTGTCATCAGTCAATATCATTTATACTCAATGTCTGTCTACCATGCTCGTACAGGCATAATTTCATTCTGTTTACATTCCATGCATGTTGTTTACATTCCATGCATGCTGTTTACATTCCATACATGTTGATATACATATGTATCTCCATGCTGCTGTTCCGCACTTTTGCACCTTTTTTTTTGCACTGCCATATTGCACCTTCTCTACTTCCTATACTGTAAAATGTATACGCCCACTGTCTGTCTGGGTGTGTATTTTGTGCTATTTTGTTATTGCACTATTATGTTATTTGTTATGTTATGTTATCTGTTGTCTTTTACAATTATTGCACATTTGGAGTTTGGAGAAACGTAATTTCGATCCTCTGTGTAATTACTTGCACTAATTGTATGGTAGGATTGACAATAAAGTTCACTTTGACTTGACTTTGACTTTGACTTTGATCAGTAGGCCCAAGCCATTGTTCTTTAGGGCCCCTTGTTTACCTGCAGGTGTGAGGGTGATCAGACGCCACAAGCCCTTTGGAAATCTGCCCGGCGCCTGAGTGACGTCTCACCTGGTGTTAACGTAGGAGTCCTTTTTCAGTCAGTTTCTGGTCATCTGTGCCATATTTGATTACCAGAATATACACACACAGTGTTTTCTTTACACAGTTTGATGGTGTGTGTTTGTTTGTTTGTTTGTTTGTTTGCTTGCAGCGGGCGGTCTCAAGAATTCTAAGTATGTGGTACATTACATGAAAGGTCTATGCCAGCTCTGCACCCTATGCTTCCACATGCATTCTAAAACAGGCAACAGTCATTAGAGTCTTGACCTGTCGGGAACATGTCAGTTCTGGGTTAACCAATGAGCTTTGGCCCTTCGCAGCACTGACAGCTGGCTACAGGTCTCCATGTTCTCCTTGCACAGCACCTGAGCGTGACACACCCCTTTCAGGCTTTGAGAGAGAGTACTCCAACACACGGGGAGCAAAATGGATTGACTGGTCGCTTGACTGTGCGTGAAATTGCCGCACACAAACAGGTACAGCAGAAATAAGATTTACACTGAGGGAAGGCGTGTGTGCGCGTGTGCATGGGTGTGGGCGGACCCATGCTTGTTTCAATATCACGTGGGTGTGTGTGTGTGTGTATGTGTGCATGTGTGTGTTAGGGCGGAGAGTGTGTGTATGTGTGTGTTAGGGTGGATAGTGTGTGTGTGTGTGTGTTAGGGCGGATAGTGTGTGGGTGTGTGTTGGGGCGGAGTGTGTGTGTGTGTGTGTGTGTGTGGCGGGGGGCATTAATCTTTATTTTTCACAAAGATTTGTGTGTGTATGAAAAATACACAGCCCTGCAGAATTTTTGTTCATCAGTCTTTCTAATACCCATTACGTTGTGTAAACAGACAAACAGAGAGATGAATTGTGCGTGTGTATGCGTGTGTGTGTGTGTGTGGGGGGGGTGCGGTGTGGGGAGGGGGGGGGGGTTGGGGGGCTATTGCTGAAAACAAACCATGGCTGAAAAAAAGGTGAAAGTAAACTAATAAGCAAACTAACCGAGGCGAACACATGACCCTCTGACCCGTGTAATTACTCTCGGCGGAGGCGGGTTGCTGGGTCAGTACCCAGCAGCTTAGCCACAGCGCTGAAGGCATGTTCTCTGTTTCCCCGTGATTGATACCAAAATAAGGGAAGTGAAGGCGAGAGACGAATGCCTCTCATTAGCCCGCTCTGTGTTGTGCTCAGCACCGCGTGGGGACAGGGCCGGGCCAATGGTAGTTATGAGTGTTTGGGCTGCGTTTGGGGTGCACTGGTGGGTTCCTGGTTTGATTCCTGAGGTGGGGTTGCTGCTGCTGACTCCCAGCGATGCGGGCCACCTGTGAGGTTAACCAACCTGTATGTGTGTGTGTGTGTGTGTGTGTGTGTGTGTGTCTATTACAGTTTAATTTTAAAAGCCGGTTTGCAAGTTAAGTATGCTTTTTATTTCTTGAAAATGAAAATAAAAAATTTAATAAATAAACACTATGCACAAAATTATTTTAGCATAGTGTTTATTATTATTGTGCATAGGAATGCTCAATCTAGATATCGCTTTTCATCATATTATTATTCTTCACACCAAATGTGTGCAATTAATGGAGGCTAAATGACTGAACCTCGAGATTTCATTCAAACTGATACTGTTATACTTTTTGAGATATTTGTGATAAAAAATGCAAAAAACTCCCATAGAGATAACATTGAGCCTAACTTTCCATTGTTAACTTTGACTGGGTAGAGCATGCGTTCCACAACTAGAGGGTTGGTGGTTCAATTCCCACCTCAACCAAATTTATTACAATGATAATGGGCATTCCTATGCACAATTAATTCCTCTCGTGGAATTGCATGCTCTTATGATTATATTATTATAAGATGTTAGTTACTGTACATTACTAAAGCTACTGTAAAGCTACTGTTTTCGTCATTTTCTGTAATACAGGTATTTGTGTGTGGACGAAAACTGAAATATTGTATACAAAATATATAATATATGTATTAAATAAATTGCAAAGACAACAACGAAATACATGTATTTTTGTTTGTCTTGTTAACACACAAATGTCAGAGGTTAGAACAACACAGGTAGGTACCAAAAGTTGAAATATGTTGAAGTTACCAGCTTTACTGGTCACTGAGTATTTCCAGTTGTTTTAATCACACGGGTGGTAAATGGACTTCAACTGTCTGGTACGAATGTGTGATTTTGTCAAAAGTATTTTCCTCTCAGTGGTGGTGTGCTGAGGTCTTGTCAAGAGAGAAATTAGTCTGCGCAGCACATTGTGTCATGTTTACAAAGGCTGTGACATGTGGGGGAACGAATGAGGTGGCAGTGAACCTGACCTTAACGTGAGAGAGCTTCCAGCTAACCATGTAGCACCAACCACGCGGTGAGGTAGCACCAAACGACGCTCGGAAATGCTCACGGTCTTTGGCACGAATCCCGCGATCCTGACAAGGTTTCCTGCTTCGTGTCCTCCCTTTGCTCGTTCAGCATGCTTCCCTGTCTCTCCATCGTTCCGTCCATAAATGCACAAAAGCCCTCACAAATATATATAAAAATGATAAAACCAACAGTAAAAGCGATTATCTATTCAGCCATTACCCATAATCACACCACTGAAGATTAATCACGTCTCTCCATTTCAACTGTCCTATTATTAGCACTCCCCCCCCCTCTTATCGAGCAGCGGTATCATCACAAGAACAATCAACATCACTCATCCATCACCACGTTCCCTCCTCCTCGTCCTGCTCAGACCTCCCTGGCCTGGCAGCAGCCTCCCAGGCTCCCGGTCATAACATATTGAGATGGAGTCCTGCTTCGAGGGCTTTCAGCAAGCGGGAGGTGTCAAGTTATAGCCACCATATGAGCATATTTGACAATCTCTCATTTTACTGATTAGGGTACTCTGCACATTTGTTCAGGCAGAGGCATCACCTCAGTGATTTCACGTCAGTACATTTAGAATAGAGAATGTACTTCAGAAAGGTGTTTTTAAGGAAGACTGCAAGATTGCTTTGACCACGGGTCTATGGCATTTGGCTATATTATGCTAGTTATAGATAGATCAGGTAGATTGATAGATAGATAGATAGATAGATAGATAGATAGATAGATAGATAGATAGATAGATAGATAGATAGATAAATAGATAGATAGATAGTTTTTTTTGTGAGCCTGCGTGATGTCATTAATGAATGCAAGTGTTTGTATGCATCTCTGTGTCTCTCTACAAATGTGATGACATAATTGATGCTGTAGCAGGTTTTGCATATACACATCATACATATACAGAGCACTCTCCCCTCTCTTTTTCTTCACCATCACAAACTGCACAATCACTCAAACTAATTACACGATTAACCCTCAAATAACCTTTTCTTCATGCAATACATAATTGCCAATACGTATTCAATCGTTCTGCACACAGTAAGGTGGACTATTGGAAATGGTGTCTCTCCTCCCATCCCCACTGAGTCTTTTTTGTTAGCATTGTGATTTGTTTGGAGTGCGCTTGTTCGGGTGTGTTTGGTAGATAAGGCTGCACGTACTTTGCTAGGCATCCATAGAACACAAAGGGATTGCATTTGGGGCCGCTCATATCCCTGTCATATTGTGTGAGTGAGTGTGTGTGTGTGTATGTGTGTGTGTGTGTGTGTGTGTGTGTGTGTGTGTGTGTGTGTGTGTGTGTGCATCTGACAGGCCTGAGGCTTCCTCAACGAGCCAAGATGAATGA
>OMKI01061686.1:0-10264 GCA_900302315.1 Phycis blennoides | reverse complement strand
ATGCAAATGAAATAACATTCCATTAAATCCATCCCCCATCCCTTCTATCATACACAAATAACAGACAGAGAGAGAGAGAGAGAGAGAGAGAGAGAGAGAGAGAGAGAGAGAGAGAGAGAGAGAGAGAGAGAGAGAGAGAGAGAGAGAGAGAGAGAGAGAGAGAGAGAGAGACCCATATACAACAAAAGACAGTCATATACCTTATCTATGCATCAGGCCATTTAATGAGACATAGACTACTATCGATGTGTATCCGCGTGAGCGTAGTGTTCAACAGCACATTGAAAAACATGTAATACGATTATTCTGGGGAGGGCGGGGGGTGGGGGGGGGGGGGGGGTGCATTATGCGGTATATTCCAGCGGTTCATCCCGGACGCAGCTGTTCATCTCAGCCGCAACGGGACGTTCTCATGCAGGCTCTGCCTCCGCGCGCGTCGCCCATATTGGAACCATCATGGCAGATAGGTGCGATAGCGGCCAGTCTATCGTGTTGCTGTGGCAGGTGCACGCCAGCACGTCTGCATGCGGCCAGGAGGACTGATACTCGCGCAAACAAATGAAACACGCACGGGTCCAAACAATGCATCGTTAGCCCAGCGTCAATTCCACACGAGCGGCCGTTGCACCGTAGAACAACGAAGCACACGCGAGGGGGGTGGGGTGTGTGTGTGTGTGTGTGTGTGAGAGAGTGAGAGTGAGGGGTGTGGGGCGGGGGGGGGGGGGGGGGGGGGGGGGGGGGGGGGGGGGGGGGGGGGGGGGGGGGGGGGGGGGGGGGGGGGGGGGGGGGGGGGGGGGGGCAGGCCTTGACCGCTAGACGGTACGCTATTCGGTAGCGGTGTGGCTGCTGGTGCAAGCGGTAGCCACACACACACACACACACACACACACACACACACACACACACACACACCATCAGACGGACACCTACCCACAGTTCGGTTCCCCAGCTGCAGTTCATGGCTCCGGTGCGCCTCGCGCCGGTTGACCTGCGATGCGTGGACTGCGTGTTCTCCATCCTGGGATCGGAGTCGATGATGAAATGGCTCCGCGTGAGCTGCTCTCTGCAGCCCGCGTCCTCTTTGAGCGAGTGCATGCTGATCCGTCTGGCGCCGATTCGCCGGTGCTGGCGGTTGTATCTATAGACGCAATACGCGCCCGGTGACAGAGCCACGGGACGTGGTGGTGGCGCGCCTCCCCGGAGAGAACTCTGCCTCTCTGTCACATCGCCGGTGGCCACTCTGCGCGTTTCTTGGCGGGTGCGTGCGTGCGTGCGTTCGTGCGTGCGTGTGTGTGGGGCGGGGTTGGAACGAGTACAGTATAGATAAAGGACATGCACACAGCTTCAGTGGTCAGAGACACTGGCATTGTGAGAGTAGGTCGTGCAGACCAAAATGTCGCTTTACGGTTAACTTTATGGAGAACTCGAATCACCACAACAACACCGAAAGAACAAAGAGGTGCATGAACGGGGCAGCGGGAGTTCATTTACTGATTGAGAGTCTCTTAACTGGAGATACTATTAGGCTATTACGGTAGGCTATACAATAAGGCGAAACAATATCAATAGCAAATTTGTTATTAGGCAAGTTATTTCATTTCTCAGTACATTAACAACACCAGTCGCCTTGTTAATAGGACATACATTGTTTGTAATTAGCTCCCTTAGAGACTCTCCTCACATAATTAAGACTGCAGTACCTGCATTAACGCCATGTATACACTAGAGGGCAGTGTTGGCTATGTCTATTCAATTAATGGCTTGTGAATAATTAAATGTTTAAAATTTGACTATGACATATTTTATATATACAGCGACATCAAGTTTAATATAATACTGTGCCTTGTTTATGTATTCATCTCCTGCACCAACAGAAGAATCCAGCAGGAACAGATTAGTGTTCTGAATGACTCAGTTTTATTATTCACTTTTTCTTTCTCCAATGAAATAAATACCCCATTTGATGTTCTTCTTCGACACTGCCCCATTATCTTCTAGGATAGTCTTAGAATAACGACAGCAGGCTATAAATCAACAGAATACGACCGAAGATCAAATAATACAAGTCTCACTGCAGTCAAACAGCTAAATAATATAATTGACTCCAAAACTGTCACTCCTTTCCATTCAGTGGGCTGTGCGTCACCAGCTACTCTCTCTCGCCCTCCTCTCCCTTCTCCTGAGACGCCACCGTCTCCCTTTTGGGGTTCCTTGGCTCCTGGTTAGAAGAAGAAATAAGAGCTGGACTTAATAAAGTACATTTGTACTCAGCACTGTGCTTAGCAATGTGTCTGTCTGTCACACACACACACACACACACACACACACACACACACACACACACACACACACACACACACACACACACACACACACACACACACACACACACACACACACACACACACACACACACACACACACACCTTAGTTTCGAATCCAGTTCGGTGGCCAACTTGTTGCCCTGGTCCCTGGTCATGTGGCTTTGCATCAGCCAATTAGCGTGGACGTCAGCAGGAGGACACAGCTAGCACACACGATGACACAACACGGAGCCCACTGTAAACAACGCAATGTTGCAGTCCAACGCCACAACATAGCACAATGCAGTACGGAGGTCGTGCGTGGGCCGCTCTGGGCATTCTGTGGAGCTACAGCCGTGGCCCAGCTGTCAAGCCTCCACCAAGCCCCCATCCTGACAGCCCTGCAACAGCCCAGTCCAGCGACACCTCCGCCAGCCAGAGCAGCAGCCCCAGTTCTTCAGGATGGGCTGTGGTTTTGTCACTTTAGGTATAGTGACCCCATTAGTGGCCTGGTTGTTGTTGTTGTTGTTGTTGGGAATGGTTAGCCGTTTTAGAGTCCAGTTTATAGTTTGGGGGGGTTTTTTGGATCGGGGCAGGGGAGGAGGCTTCGGCTGGGGGAGTCGGTCCCCCGGCCTCCTGTTTGGTGTTGTGTGTGTGGCGCGTGTGGCTGATGGCTGGTTTAAGCAGCCTCACCTGAACCCGAGTCAGGTTGATTGGACTTGGGCGCCCCGGTGAGGCTGCATACACCTGAGGTGCATTCAGTTAATGAAGGCCCACGGGTTAAACCCGCCGTCAACCACACACACTGAGGAGAGAGGGCTGTGACACATCAGTGTTTACCATCTGCTCTGGCTGTAACATGTTGCCAACATGGCAGTTAGCGGGTTTATTTGTCCACTACATGGTGTCCTGGTGCTGGAGGGGCCCAGTGATGCCACACTGTAACTCTCAGTATTTCACATTTTGTATTAATAACACAAAAGCTGACATGCAGTTATACGATGGAAACAATTGATTAAAACTGAATTGCATTCAGAGATTGGCCTATTTCTTTTCAAGATAGGCTGACGGAGCATTTCACATAATAGCATTTTCGAAGCCATCACGAGTTTATGATAAATGCAAAGTGCATGTTATTTCCCGGGAGACCCAAATGGAAAATAAATAAAAAAATGTCAATATGGACATCACTGTGCAACTTTGTATTTCTCTAGCGCTGGGTTAATTCTGTGTGTGTGTGTGTGTGTGTGTGTGAGAAAGAGAGAAAGACACCTGGACATCAGGCCTGTGGGCCGAGACCTGCTTGATGGTCTCCAGGTAGGCCACAGTCATCTCCAGCACCGTTACCATGTCAACACGACAACCGGGGATTGTGGGTAGTAGCTGCCGTAGCCTGCTGCAGCTCTGTGTGATGCGTTTCCTGTCACAGAAGTTAAAAGAAAAATTCTACTTGGCTGGTCGCCACAAAAGACGCTCATCAGCCACCATTATGTAGCTAATCAGCGTGTGATTTGCTAGTCGACCCCCTTGAATGGTTGTCTAAGGAGTCTACACACACCCTCCACCCAAAGCCCCTCCACTCTTCGGTACTTACATTAAACCTGAGCTGGATCGTTGAGGTAAAGTCGCCCTGCGTCATACTTGACACACTTGAGCGCGTGCGAAATACTCCATGTTTGCATTGTGCTGTGCATGATGTATGTTTGTGTGTTTTTCCCGTGTGCGCATACCTGCGGTGTCTCTCCAGTATCACACAGCCCCTGTGGGTGTTCCTCAGCGCCTGCCGGTGTTCCATCTTCATAGTCCTCTGGAACTCATTCAGACCTCCCTCTTCCTCTTCCTCCTCTTCCTCCTCCTCCTCCTCCTCCTCCTCCTCCTCCTCCTCCTCTTGCTGCACCGGAGCCGACGGCGGAGGACTGGGACCACCGGGGGGAGAGGCAGGCCCCTCGGGCGTGCTGAGGACGGGGGAGGGCCGAGGGTGGTGGAGGGTGGTGGTGGTGGTGGTGGTGTCGGGAGTCACGCATGGCTCGTTGGTCCCAAATTCCTCCGCGCGAAGAAGAGCCATCCTGTGGTTTACGGTGAGCTCTGCCCGGTCATCACGTGTGGAAGCAACACGTCACTCGTGCACACGACGTGGGTTTTAATCGTAGAGCCTCTTCACAGGGGGTGTTGTTGTGGGAGGACACACCCAGGTGTCTCCCATAACACTGATTAGGGCTCCGTGTGGTCCATGTAGCGCGGGTAGCAGCCTAAACACTAGTGAGGGGAAGTCTTCTGCCCTGGAACACTGCAGTGGTGGAAGCATAATCAGTTTTATGTGAAATGGGTGTGTTCTGTCTTTGACCTGTGATCCGGTCATCCGGTGATCCGTTTTTGATTATCCACTTGATATTTTGTTCAACAGTAGACTACAAAGACAGTTTTTCCAGTTTGGCCGAGTGAGATATTAAATGTGCTGTTGGTAAGATTTGAGAGCCATAATTTGAGTAGAATATTAAAAAATTGCAGACATCCGTCAGCTATTACTGAGTGAAATGTACCAACGTGCAATAGCGGATCCAGCAGTCTACCATGTTGCAGCAGAACTTGTGGGGGGGGGGGGGGGGGGGCACAGAGCCTGGGCCGGAAACCAACGACTGCAAGGGGCGGAGTTACGACTTGTTTCCTGTCTCACTACAGAGATATTCCACAGAAGAAAACTAATTTGGGTCAATGGCAGAGGGGGATTTAAATAAGTGTATCTCTACAATGGCCAGTGTACACAGTGTCGTGTTTTTGAAACCAATCATTTGAAACCTTTGCAAACACATTTGGCCTACTGCTGACCGAGCTCGTCCCGTCACACACTTACAGAGCCCCGCCTACAGCAACATGATTGGTTGAAACAAATGAAGCGGCAAAGGTGGCAGGCTCTGTTCACATAGGTTTGAACTCGTCTGCCATCAAGACTTGAGATATTAATCCATTGTCCTGATGTGTAAGACCAGGCAAGGGCCAACATCCTAGTTAGTTAAAGTTTGAACCAAACCAATGGCTTTAATGTCATTGACATTAAAGCTACTTTGACTTTGATAAGGACATTGAAAATAAATAATTATGAATCTTGGGGTTTGAATGACGTGCAACCCAGGTCTTTAAAAATACGTCATCTCACAGGTGGATCTGGAAGTTGGCGATGAGCCCGGATGTTGGATGCCCGCCATGAAGCCAATCCTGCACTGGGCTCCCCCTAGAGGCCAGGTAGTACATAGTACTCATCAGTGGCATAGTAAAACATGTTCTTTTTAAATATATTCATCCATACACATATAGAAATTAATAAAAATTTAGCCAGCCCCATTACGGTTTGTGGAAATAGGGTTTTATTTAAAAAAAAAAAAAAAAGTCTACAACAATACAAAAAAATATAGATAATCCGAGGCTGTC
Organism: Phycis blennoides; assembly: GCA_900302315.1. Classification (NCBI taxonomy): domain Eukaryota; kingdom Metazoa; phylum Chordata; class Actinopteri; order Gadiformes; family Phycidae; genus Phycis; species Phycis blennoides. The sequence continues at coordinate 4,535 of OMKI01061686.1, read as the reverse complement.
ACACTGTCTGTCTGGTAGCACACATGCCGCATGTAAACTGTGTCTACATGCGGCATGTGTCATGAAACGCCTCCAAGGTCCTAAAGTCTCTCCACGTTGGAGGCAGCCCATCCTGCAGGAAACGGCCACAGCGCTGACAGGGGGACTGGAAGAGCTTAATGTAGCTACGCAGCCACGTCTGAGAAGGAGAGAGACGGCAACGTTAACATTGACGTATTCTAGTATACGTCTGGTCCCTAGACCCCCCCATAGCCTGGTCCCTAGACCCCCCCATAGCCTGGTCCCTAGACCCCCCCATAGCCTGGTCCCTAGACCCCCCATAGCCTGGCCCCTAGACCCCATAGCCTGGTCCCTAGACCCCCCATAGCCTGGACCCTAGAACCCCCCATAGCCTGGTCCCTAGACCCCCCCATAGCCTGGACCCTAGAACCCCCATAGCCTGGTCCCTAGACCCCCCCATAGCCTGGTCCCTGGCCCCCCCATAGCCTGGTCCCTAGACCCCCCCATAGCCTGGTCCCTGGCCCCCCCATAGCCTGGTCCCTAGACCCCATAGCCTGGTCCCTGGCCCCCCCATAGCCTGGTCCCTGGGCCCACCCATAGCATCGCCCCCCCATAGCCTGGTCCGTACACTCCCCCATAGCCTGGTCCCAGTCTCATACTAACGGCAGTTGAACGCCGTGCGCGGCCAGCTGCGTGGTAAATGTGTGGTGGTTGACTCACCATGAAGGACCGTACCACCACATCAGGCATCTGCGGCAGCTGATAGTGGAGTAGGGCTGTAGTTGCGTGGTCCGTCACCTAGCAATGAGACAGCAGTCAGTTTCCCGTAAAGAAACAAATCTGAAGTTTGGGTGTGGGTGTGTGTGTGTGAGATGTGTGATTCTGTGAAGGCATGTACCTTTTGGAAGACTTGGTACTGGGATTTACTCCAGATGTCCAGCTGAAAAGTGAAGGGGGGGGGTAATGAATGTAATGACTACTATGCCCTACGACTGCCCTCTGGAATAAGTGAGAACCAACCATGGTTCTCACTTATTCCTTTATAATGGAGAGGAGCCATCTTACCTTTCCGTCCTCTGAGTAAATGTTCTCGTTGAATCCTCTGACAATGGTTCTATCGATGAACAGAGACCTCATGACGACGATGGCCTTCAGAACCTTCCCCAGGCTGACCTGGACCAGAGGGACACACGGTTTAGTTGCGGTACCATTTCTGTTCTCTACGGTTAAACGACAAACTGGGATCGGCTCCATCAATGTCCTGCCGTGTGTTTCTGGCTTTCTGTGAAAATCAGTCGCACGCGATTCAAGACTTGAACGCTGGTTGTCAAACTGTCACTTCTTCAAAGGGGGGCAGTAAATGATTCTTTTTTTTTATTACATTTAATCAGAATACAATACTTATTTCGGTTGGGTGGTGGGCTCGTTGCTACGGTAACCCTGGAGAAGTGATTCTCATATGATTTTCTTTGCCCCGTCTAAAAAGCCCTTTAGACCGGGCTCTGGCAAAATGGATAGTGGCTCTGTTTGAACGCATGATCCTGGTAGTGGTCAACATCTCACCAGAAGAACAGCAGAGGTCCCATTAGGCCTGAATAGTTCTATGCTCATGTCTGGAAACATCCTGCCTATCCGGGCTATCACATCATCCACGTACCTAGAAACAGAACACAGACACGCATTTAAACGCCAGTAAAAGTATTCACGTGTACCGAGTTTCGCAGTAATTATTCATTACCAATTCAAAACATTTAAACCATGCTTCTCCAAAAGTGATATTGTACGACTTACTGGGGAGGCGGTACCAGTGTGCTGGGCTGGACCTTAGGCCGCCTCTTAGCCGATGCCCCCATTTGATTGGCCGATCGCTTGAGTGACTGCTGATTCAACAAATTGGATGCCAGGCCAGCATGATACTGAAGCTAGAAACAATTGAATTCACAACGTCATTAACATTCGGTAGCATTGACTATAAGGGGTAGTATTAATATCAACAGGAAAACATTGCAATAAAATGTTGACATTTTCACAGGGATAATTAGGACACCATTTGATTTCAAAAAACACCTACATTTAACATGTTTTGGTATTTAGTATATTGCTTTTTTTCGACCCATTTCATGAGGATTGAAGAAATTGTACACTGCACAGCATTTAATGGCAGGATATTAATATTTTCAGGGCTTCAAAATAGCGATTGCATGCATTCTGAATTAAATCATGTATTTGTGTGTGTGTGTGTGTGTGTGTGTGCATATGCCTGTGACAGAAAGGGGTTTTCAGTACAGCACACATAGACACAACCCAACAGGGATTGTTCAAGCCAAAATTAAGTGTTGAAAGTGTTAAGTGTTAAAAAAAAAAAAGTGTGAAGCGTTTCAAGCCGGAAGATCTTTGTTACAAGGGAAGCCTTCTCATCAGACAAACAATGGGCTTGGCTTCCATCGACCTGCTCTATTCAGGCTTGTATCGGTGGATATATACTCTATTCTTCCTATGCACTAGGATAGGGTATTCAGCTGCTGGTACGAGCAGGGGGGCTCGCTGATTGTCCTCAACAGCCCTTGCTCTGTATGATGAAGCGGAAGGATATCCAACCAGCAGCTGCGTCCCATTTGAAAAGGCCATTATGTTTCCTGCATCCATCTAGCCGTGTGTGTGCAATATGTGTGTGTCTGTCGTTGTTGTTGTTGTTGTTGTTGTTGTTGTTGTTTGCCTGTATGTTAATGTGGGCCAGTGGGGGGGGGGGCTATATCATCAACTCAAGAGCTCTTTTGTAAGATCAAAGAAGGGATGATGAAGGGTTCAGAGTGAAGAAGAGTAGATGAGAAAGAATAACAATATTTGAGCTAAACCGACTCCAACTCCAGTTATGGCTATATCTTAAACTACAGCCCGAAGATGTGGTAGTTACTTACTCACGTGCATGCATAATGAAGTACAGAGTTCAACTCACTACATTATTTATTTAAAAGTGAACAATTGATGTGCTTGAATGCAAACAGATATGTATTAAATAAAAAAATTAAAAGCGATACTTCTGATGCGCACAAGGCTGCTTTACGACCACACATTACTCACTCAGCACTCAATGCAACGCAATAACAGCATGCGCAATAGCTTACAGTACATGTGCATGGCTACAGGGAGGGAGATTCTACCTTGTTGGACCATTTGTAGGCCTGGAGGAGCTGGGAATAGAGCGGGGTCTTGTCCTGAACTGGATCTAAACTCAGCAGCCCACTGTTGTGGAGGGGATGCGACTCTGACGGACGACCAACGAGACCACTTAATCTCTCCAATTCACTGTAGGAACACACAGGAGTATGGACTCAAACAGAAATCCAAGGAACTGTCCATATATTCCATTCATCTCACGCAAAAGTGAAGTGCAATTCAATTGAAATATTCGACAGGCTGTAGTAAGTGTGTTTTACATATGCATATCCAGATCTCTCTTCAACTACAAAAGCAGTGACAACAAAATGAATCTAGATTAACCATAAACACAATGTGTTGCTACCGTTAAATAGGTGATACTTTATGGAGTATTGAGTGAGGTCAGAAGCACTTAGTGAAGGGAGAACAGCATTTAGGTAATTTTGGAATCAATTTTGGAACCTGATCTTGTTTTGACTTGTTATTTGTGGTTTTATTCACCATGGCACTCATTGTAAAAATAATAACAGGCAACCTACATATTATCTCAAATATGAACTAGTATTTTTCTTATTTTCTTCTAGTATTATACAATTATTAATTATTTCGGGACCGTTTATACACTCTTACTTGAGATCTCGGTTCACTGACTGCAGATTGTCCTGAAATTCGGTAATAAAAGCTTTTTCTGTGCCTTCCAACGTCTCCTTATTTTTCATTCCATCTTTCAACGAGTCGAAAACCCTTGTAACACTGGATCTCAAAGCCTGGATGGCGTTGATGGCCTGAGAAAAAGCCTCTAGATTCACTCCGACGTTCATTACATCCGCCATAACTACTGGGTGAAGGAAAGTGAAGTCGCTTAGTGATGACGACACAATTGTTGCTGCTCATTGTGGAGCGGTATGATTTCCCCTTCTCATTTTACCTTTAGCCATACTTACATGAGGAAGTATACTCGATGTAAAGTACAACTTTAATCGACCAATGAAGTGAATATTTATTTCATAATTGTATTATTATTATTGTTATTGTTGTTGTTATTATTATTATTATTATTATTATTATTATTATTATTATTATTATTATTGTTGTTATTATAGTAGTAGTAGTAGTAGTAGGAGGAGGAGGAGGAGGAGGAGGAGGAGGAGGAGTAAAATAATAATCATTATTATTATTTGAAAAGCCCTACACAGATAATAGAAAGTGTGCTGGCAACCAATTGGCAACCAATATTCATTCCAGGGTAACAGGTTAGGGGCTTGGGAGCAGAACAACCCATGATGGACCCTCTAGCATCGGACCACATCTCGAGCTGCTGGAGCAGGACCCTTTCATTTCATATCAAATTTATGATAGGAAAGCCCCCCCCCCCC
>OMKI01061682.1:16434-28062 GCA_900302315.1 Phycis blennoides | reverse complement strand
TTACTGTGTGAGCCCTTACCCTGAGTGGCAGCCTGGACTCACTCGCTTCCTTCTGCTCGTTGCTTATGCAACCCAGGGTCTCTCTCTCTCTCTCTCTCTCTCTCTCTCTCTCTCTCTCTCTCTCTCTCTCCCTCCCTTTCTGTCTCTCTCTATGTCTGTATCTATCCCTTTCTGTCTCTCTCTCTCTCGCCCTCCCCATCACAATATCTCAATCATCCTTGTGATTGTTCTCTCTCTCCCTCTCTCTCTCTGTGTCCCTGTCTCTCTCTGTGTCTCTCTCTCTCTCTCTCTCTCTCTCTCTCTCTCTCTCTCTCTCCCCCCTCTACTTTGCGTCGTGCCCACTCGCCCGCCCCCCTGTGCAGCCGTAGCCCCCGTGGTCCCAGAGCTGAGCAGTGACATAGACACCAGTAACTTTGACGAGATCGAGGATGACAAGGGCGACGTGGAGACCTTCCCCACGCCCAAGGCCTTTGTCGGGAACCAGCTGCCCTTTGTCGGCTTCACCTACTTCAAGGAAGACCAGTGAGTAGCCCTTTATTGTCATCGCGGCGATGATGGTATTATAAAAACAACACGTTATTTTACAGACTGTGCTATGAATAAGAAGATGCTCTATACCTGTTGATACGTATTGTGTTGCATTAAATAATTTTTTATAATTTTATTATTTCATTTGAATAATTTAATTTGAATGTCAGTTTTCGTTGCCATGTCGTTTCCATGTGATTCACAGATTTAAATGTTCCTTAATGTCCTTAATGTGTCTCTTCTCTCGCTCACAGGTTACTGAGCGCTTCCAATAACTCCTTGGTTGCCCATCAGAACATGATAAACAGGAATGGGGAGGTGAGTGTTTAAATGCTGAGGGTAAACTACCAATGTAGTTTAATCATCTATCAATGTTGTGGATGTTCAGATATTGAACTTGTAGATTGTGGCACTAAGATCAAAAATACAAAACCAATGGCTGGCAGCATGGTAATAATTCTAATTTAATAGCGCTGAAGGGAGATTATGTGCCAAATGTTAATGACTGAAAAGAGGATTTCTTTGGCTGATCCCTGTGACTTAGCGCATACTTCTGGCATATTTCCTGTGTTCTTGGGAACCCAAACATCTTAAGCAGCTTTTAAGTACCGGGGGCTAAGCTACAGGTCTAATCAAAATCTCACGCTCCTCGTGTTCATTGTCCCAATGGATACTTTCTAACCGTCATAACCGCCCGTTGTTTAAATAAAATCAGTCACCTAAATGAGTAGTTACCTAAATAAATGAATGATCTAAATCATAAGTATACCCTATATGATTAACCTAGCTTGGTTGCAGTGGATGAAGTTTAGTGCTTAATTCCTGTGATTGTCCACCCCAGTCTGCCGCTCTGCAGAACAAGCTGCATGATTTGGAGGAGCATCTGAACAACGAGATGCAGGTGAAAGACGAGCTGGAACACAAATACAGGTGAGTCAACATGTAGAGGCACAACATGACATCAGAGTTTTGCCTTATCTGGGCATGGTTTTTGCCATGCAAAAGGATATGAAAGTGAGAGGAAAACTGAAAATGAGCACTTGGCTGTATCACCAGGTTGTGTTTCTTGATAATAATGTATATAACATCATTTTAGCATAAGCATAGTTGTTGTAAAATGTACACCGGGCTGCATAGCAGCAGCCAATGCCAGCGTAACACTAAAGCCAACGCCAACCATTGCTCTAAACAAAAGTCCAACAAAATGGACTGTTTATTTATGGGTGGAGGAAATTAAATCCCGTCAAGTAATTCCCTGTTTCTAAGTTTGGGTAAAAATGTGCATATGCAATCCATACCCTTTATTTGAGTCATGCTTTGCTGGGCCCATTCAGTAACCATGACGTCAACTCTTTCTCTTTGTCTCATGTTGTGCAGGGCGGCCACCGGTCGTCTAGACAAGATCTCCAAAGAGCTTGAGGAGGAGGTAGGCCAGCCACACTGTAATGCATGTTGACGACTGCAATGCTAATGCGAGGAAGCAGGAAGTACACACTGGGATTCACCATGAGTTTGCTGAAATACAATGGGTTGCGCTTGTCCAATACAATTGGCTGAACACACTGATATCTCAGAGCTCCTATCTCATGTACCCCAAAGCTTCCGATAAATAAATAATATAGACTCGGAACGATGTAAAGAAATACAGCCCGCTATATTTGGCAACTTTACTGGAAGCCCACTCATGCACGTACGGTGTCCCGATTGCCCAATTTGCACTGCAGTAAATCACATCCAATGAATTTGTCACACTAATTGGAAAATAATGCCATGCATATTAATTAAATGCGCGGTCCATAGTCCAAATGCGTGGCAATTATATGTCAAGTCATTGAAATCCATACCCGGCTCACGGTTCTAACCGTGCTAACCGTCCGCGTGTGTGTACTGGGTGGCTAACCGGCTGGGTGCTGATTGCAGGTGAGCGGCAGGAAGGCTCTGGAGTCCAGTGTGAGGCAGCTGGAGAGGGAGAAGGCCCTGCTGCAGCACAAGAGCATGGAGAGCCACCGCAAGGCGGAGAGCGAGGCAGACAGGAAGCGCTGCCTGGAGAACGAAGGTGTGTGTGTGTGTGTGCGTGTGTGTGCGCGTGTGCGTGTGCGCGTGCGTGCGTGCGTGCGTGCGTGCGTGTGTGTGCCGTGTGGGGAAAATGTGTGTGCGCGTGTACTGTGTGGGAAAATGTGTGTGTGTGCCCTCTCCATGATGTTCTAGAAACTGAAAAAGCTGTGTTTTTGTTAATAATAGTATATACATTATTAATGTTCTCTTTAATATGTGTTTTATTTTCACCTTTTACTCTTTTCAAGTGGCTGTGTATTGTTGGTAATATATTTTTAATGTATTGTCATCTTAAGAATGGTCTTATTGTTTGACATGGCGTAAAGATAAAGTTTTGATACCAAAATGTCTGCGCTGCTCACCGCGTGTGTCGTGTCTGGGCAGTGAACGGCCTGCGAGACCAGCTGGACGACTTGAAGAAGCGAAACCAGAACTCTCACATCTCCAACGAGAAGAACCTCCACCTCCAGAGACAGGCAAGTTCTCTCACACGCGCTGCCCACTTCTGCTGTTACACAACCGCCACGCGAACACGCCACTGTTGGAACCTGTAATGCAGACCAACACTGGGTTTTCAGTTTTTACAGTGATTATACGGTCGTCTGAAAAAAAAAGATCTGATGGTTAGCCAAAATAAGTTTGTGTTAAAGACGCAATGTGTAACAGTTAAACTAACTTGCCGCTTAAAATAAACCTGAAGGTATCTGTAGTCAGTGCCTGTCAGTCGAGATTTCCATGATGTTATCAATAAAATCACTAATACGATCTGCAAAAAAAAAAAAAAAAAGTTGTCCAGCCCTCTTCTTTGTTTACAAGAATCGTACTCGTGACACTCCCAGAACCCGCCCACTCGTGCCACCGGGCCAGCCGAGTTCTGCTCGTTGGCACCAGGCCGTTAGACAGCCAGTAAAAGCAACAACACTGTTGTTGTCGTTGTTGATTTTGTACTCTGCTAGTTTTCCGCCCACTTACTGGGAGGGGCTCAATCTCACACACTGTGACTTTAATGAATACACAAGCAACCTTTTCGCCCGATTGAGAAATACATAACAAAATTACATGGGATACAACCGAAACAAAAGTTGAACGAGACACATCAATAAATAATCCCGATGAATCCTCCTCGAGAGGAGTCGTGTTCCCCAACCCATGAGAGGCGCTCCTCCCTTCGCCGAGCGTGGGAATAAGTCACTCAGTCACTCAGTGAGTCACTCACTCAAGTCAAGTCGGCGCTCCGCTTGTGACGCGGCCGGCGACGTCACCCTCTGACCCGCGTGTGCTCGCCCCCCCGCGCCCCCCCGCAGCTGGACGAGGCCAACGCGTCCCTCCGGGCCGAGTCGGAGGCGCTGCTGCGGCTGCGCAAGGCCCAGACGGAGGGCAGCAAGCAGCTGCAGCAGCTGGAGGCGCACGGCCGCGAGCTCCAGGACAAGTGCTGCCTGCTGGAGCGCGGCAAGCTGGGCCTGGAGAAGGAGTGCATCGGGCTGCAGGCCGCGCTGGAGGCCGAGCGCCGGGAGCACAGCCAGGGCTCCGAGACCATCAGCGACCTCATGGGTGGGTGAGACTCGCGTGGCGCGCGGGGGGGGAAGGGGGGGGATGCATGCACCGGTGGCGTGTGTGAATCTTTAGTGGATCTTAAGGGTTACACTCACACACATGTTAGGAATGGGGACACTGTAAAAGCGCACATCTGTGTAGTTTTAGTTCTTTTGGGAACTGCGTTACCACGCAGACGGCCCCCCCCCCCGTGCAGCAACCTAACGGTGAATCGATCAGTCCACAGAGGACAAATGCACAGGATGAATTTAATTACCGTTTTTTTTTACCTTTTTATAATCGCCTTTTTAAGTCAGAACCGTACACCAGATCAAATGCACGACAAAAGTGCTCGGGCAACATGCATCTTTAGCGGGGGGGGACGGCGACTATAAACCCAACCAGCTGTATTTCCCTGCGTCACCCCTGATACCGATGTGCCCTTGGGCCGGTATGTTGCAGGGCGGGTGTCCGGTCTGGAGGAGGACCTGAGGCAGGTCAGGCAGTCCCTGGCCAAGGCCGAGACGGAGAAGAGGCAACTCCACGAGAAGCTCACCGACCTGGAGAAGGTAATCGCGGCAGGAGGAGCGAACCCGACCAAGTAACACGACTTCAGAATGAATGAAACCACACTTTGCAGGGCCGAATGGAGGTCGTGCGAACGGGCCTTTTTGATTTGGTGAAAACAGACTTCGATTGATTTTGCTGTTTAATGTAAACCACAGCAAGTTCGACAGCAGTGGCTATGTTTGACCAGAGATGGTGCTGTTTCTGTGTTTATCTTTGAATATATATTAAGAAAAAGTACTTTCCAACACCTCTTCTGTCAGTAATTGTGAGATTGTTAACATATGGGCATCCATTGGGTATATTCACTTCTTATTGAAGGAAAACCAAGATAAGACATGATAATACATCATTAATTTTCTGATTTGCTCAGAAGATTGTCCTGTGTCACAAAGGGCCATAGTAAGACTAGCCTAGAGACGATTGGAACGACATGTAGTCACAAAGGGCATACAGCATCATAAATCCAATCATAAAAAGTCACCGCAGGCCAATTCAGTGTCACCTCCGCCCGAGTGCAGGATAGGAACGGCAGCTAAAACAAACACGGGCCTGAACCCTCGCTCTCCCCCCTCTGCGCCGTGTGTGTGCGCGCGTGCAGGAGAAGAGCAGCAAGGAGATCGACCTGACGTACAAGCTGAAGGTGCTGCAGCAGGGCCTGGAGCAGGAGGAGGCCTCCCACAAGGCCACCCGGGCCCGGCTGGCCGACAAGAGCAAGATCACCGAGACCATCGAGGGGGCCAAGTCGGAGTCCACCAAGGGTACGGACGACCGACGGGGACACACCTGGGAGTTGTAGTCCAAAAGCCCAGTGTTCCTTCCCGCCTGCGTCCTTTTATTATGATCGCCGACGGGGCTTTCCACGATTCGTTCGTTTCCTATCATCACAATCATTATAATGCCGTTGGTATTATGACATCATAACATTGCACGACAGACTGAATTAAGGTAGCCTAACAAAGCCACGTAGGCCTGTTCGTTTTTTTTAACCCCTTCACCATAGCAGCCATTATGTTTGAACTCCAATACATCCTTAACTCTCTCTCTCTCTCCCCCCTCGCCCTCTCCCTCCCAGACTTGGAGCAGAAGCTGGCGGAGGAGCGGGCGGCCAAGCTGTCCCTGGAGAACCGCATGCTGGAGCTGGAGAAGCGCAGCAGCATGCTGGACTGCGACTACAAGCAGGCGCTGCAGAAGCTGGACGAGCTGCGGCGGCACAAGGACCGACTCACCGAGGAGGTGTGTGTCCCTGCGTGCGTGTGCGCGTGTGCGCACGTGTGTGTGTGTGTGTGTGTGTGCGTGTGGGTGTGCGTGTGCGTGCGTGCGTGCGTGTAATGGATGCGGACAAGCGGTCTTGTTATGTGGACTCTGCCGGGTCCCTTTCTAATGCTGTGCGACAGATTAGGACTTCTGTGGATTATATTATATCAATTCATTTAGCAGATGGATTATCTGAGGAGGTTTACAGGTGAGGTTGAGAAATTATATTGGCTGCGAAAAAAGTTCCAAGTTGTAAAGGACTTTTTAAAAATCTAGCTCTTTAACCGTGACCGCGTTGCCGTGTCGGCGTTGCCGTGTCCGCGGTGGAGACCAAAAAGTGTGTCCGTCCTGCACATGCTTTTGCAGGTGAAGAACCTGACGCTGAGGATCGAGCAGGAGAGCCAGAAGCGCAGCCTGACCCAGAACGACCTGAAGGCCCAGACGCAGCAGCTCAACAGCCTGCGCACCTCGGAGAAGCAGCTGAAGCAAGAGGTCAACCACCTGCTGGACATCAAGAGGAGCATGGAGAAGCAGAACCAGGAGTTACGCAAGTTGGTACCACCCGGCCCGAACACCCTTTTGTCCCTTTTTCTGTTTCCCACCCAGGAGGCTGAGGGCGTTTGCTTTTTGTTTTTGCCAGTGGTTAGCGTATCTCAATTCTGATCTTAATATCGCACATCTGCCTCTCTCTCTCTTTGTTCCCTTTTTTTTCGTTCTTTCTTACCTAGAGTTGTATTTCTCTTCTTCGGAGGCTCACTTATCTTAATTATAATCGGAATATGACACGCATCTGCCAATGTGGGGATTTACTTTTCTTTTTGTCCTAAAGTTGTATATTTTCAGAGGCTTCCTAATCTAAATTAGAATCTCACTATCCCCACACATCTGCCCTGGTGTGCTCTCACTTTCTTTCTTGTAAAGTTGTGTGCTGTTTTCCAGCGGTTGGCCGATCTCAACTACGATCTTAATATGAAACCGATCTGTCCCCATCATAATCTCAGAAGAGTTGACTTGAGAACTCACCGGAGTGTTTTTTTCCCCCCTCCCATTTTCCCAGAGAAAGACAAGACTCAGACGGCCAGATGAAGGAACTTCAAGACCAGTTGGAAGCTGAGCAGTATTTTTCTGTGAGTGTAGCAGTTTACAGCTAATTATAGTTTATTGTTACTGAATTGAATATTATATTATTGTCCATACATATATATGTGTATATATCTCTCATAGCATAGAAAATAAATAAATATATATGTATTTCAGTATTTTTTTCATTTTGATATCTAGATGTATAATATTTAATATATATTTTGTCATTGGCGAGAAGAGAATGGCCGAGCGTTGAGGCTGTGTGTGACCTGTGTGTTTCCCCGACACAGACGCTGTACAAGACCCAGGTGCGCGAGCTGAAGGAGGAGTGTGAGGACAGGAACAAGCTGTCCAAAGACACCCAGCAGTCCCTGCAGGACCTGCAGGAGGAGAGGTGGGGAACGGAGAGAGAGCGCGCACACACACACACACACACACACACACACACACACACACACACACACACACACACACACACACACTGGCCCCCCTCTCACTTCCATGGTTAAACCTTCTTGGGGAGGAGGGCTTGAAGGTGCTGTTAGTAATATTTAGGAGTTATTATTTGAGTGTAATTTGTTTTGAATGGCCGCGCCACCTGTGAGCTATTATTGACTGAAATGCTCTGTGAGAGTATCTGTTTGGAGTTGCCTGCACCTGCCTCTGTGTGAGCCAATTTAGATGTGAGTCCGATTCCGGCTCATTTCTGACCAATCGGGGCATTTTCTTTCTCCGCGATCTGTACAGCTGCATAAAATGCAACATTTCTCAATGGGAGAAAAACAGGGGAGGGAGGGAGGGAGGGAGGGAGGGAGTGAGCCAAGAGGGGAGGGGATGTGTTTTCCCCTGTTAATTTTCCAAATCTTCAAAGATTGTGTGTGCTTGCTAGTGGTTCTCTCTCTCTCTCTCTCTCTCTCTCTCAACAACTCTCAAATCTTACCCCCAGCAGCTTTACGTTAACCTTTAACAGTGGGACTGAGAGAAGAGCACGTGCAGAACAGTGGAGCGAAAAAGAGGAACAGACTGACAAGAATCATTGAAAGAATAACCCCAACCCCCCCCCACCCACCCCCCCACAGGGACTCTCTGGCGGCCCAGCTGGAGATCACGCTGACCAAGGCCGACTCGGAGCAGCTGGCGCGCTCCATCGCCGAGGAGCAGTACTCGGACCTGGAGAAGGAGAAGATCATGAAGGAGCTGGAGCTCAAGGAGATGATGGCCCGCCACCGGCAGGAGCTCGCCGAGAAGGACGTCACCATCGGCTCTGTGAGTGTCGGCCGCGTCCCCCCCCCCGGCCCCCCCACGTCCGGTGGTGGGGGTATTGAGTGACCGCGCGTGGGGGAAAGGCGATGCCATGTCAACAATTTTTGGAGTGCTGTTTAACACGATTCCACCGCTACACTCGTAGAACGCCTTTTCAAAATATCGGTTACAGAGTGCTTTGTGTAGATAACATTACCCGGTGCTTTATATAGATGAAACACCGGAGACTTTGATGTGGGTACGACGCTTCAAACTCGACTGACCTGTTGTGCGTTGAGGGATGAGTGTGTAATACAACATGGATGGGGTTCACTCACTGTTGGGCCAAACAGAATTGACACACAGCTAAGTCATTGTAGTTGGCTGGCATGCATGGTCAACATGGCTAGCAGTGATGAGCAAAGACAGTGAAACAAGTGAAACAAGGGCGTGACAACATTTGTCTCCCTCCCCCACAGCTGGAAGAGGCCAACCGCACACTCACCAGCGACGTGGCAAACCTAGCCAATGAGAAGGAGGAGCTGAACAACAAGCTGAAGGACACCATGGAGGGTGAGTTTTCATCCCAAACGCAAAATAACATTTTAGAAATGCTGTGTCCAAAATTGACTTTTTCGAAGCGAGTGGGAAAAGACACAGCCAGGCTCCAGATCTGCGCGCTTTACTCCATCAAAACAATATCGACGAGATTAGCATTTAGCAAAATTGAAAAAATGCAAATCTCACTCGAACAACTCCTTGTTGTTGACGTCGATCGCGTGTTGTTGCAGAGAGCGAGAAGACCAGGAACTGGGAGCAGCAGATCATCCAGGTGAAGCAGACCTTCGAGAAGCAGCTGTGGTCGGAGAGGACGCTCAAGACCCAGGTGAGGAACACCGGGGAACGTGGCGAGGAACGCCAGGGAACGGAGCTGCTCGCTTGGAGGATACCCTGTGCTTATTGGAGTGCTAGACAAGGGGAGGGGGGAGGGGCTGCTTTGCTATGTACACGTGTTAGCCTTTTTTAGTAGTATGCTTCGATCTATGAGTGGACATATTTTATAGAGGCATCGTTGGGTATCTCTAAAAACAAAACCTGGTGTCGTTCGCTGGTGATTATTACAGTTTTGGTGTTGTAGTCAACTTTAACACACACACACACACACACACAGTTGGAGTAGATATTTGAACTGCTGGAATTGAGTATGCAACGCCACTGGACAGGTGAAACTACTACAACTGCACTCATCAGCCAAGGTGGGACTGACGGTTGGTGATCGAGAACGACGATGCTTAAGAATGAAACGCGGCCCCAAAATCTAGCCCGCTATAGACATTGTATCGGGGGTCCATTTTCGCACAGCAAGCACAAAAACGTCTGGGCACCCCCCCCCCCCCCCCCCCCGTTTGTTCCTGCAGGCTGTCAATAAGCTGGCGGAGATCATGAACAGGAAGGAGTTGCGCGGCGTTGGCAGTCGCCGCGGCAACGACACGGACATGCGGCGCAAGGAGAAGGAGAACAGGAAGCTGCAGCTGGAGCTGCGGTCGGAGAAGGAGAAGCTCAACAGCACCATCATCAAGTACCAGCGCGAGATCAACGACGCCCAGGCGGTCAGTGTAGCACCCTGGGGTGCTATGGCTCTATCACTACCACTGGGACCATACTGGTCAATACTCAATATTGACAGAGTGTATATATATACACTTCTTTTTTTGTATGAAAAAGTATTATATATTATTTATGTTATCTTAATAAAATGTAAATAAAACTTTTTTTGTCCTTTCTTGCAGCAAATCGCTGACGAGAGCCAGATGCGCATTGAGCTGCAGATGGCTCTGGACAGCAAGGACAGCGACATCGAGCAGCTGAGGAACCTGCTGCAGTCCCTGAGCGTGCAGTCCATGGACTCTGCCAGCGTGTGCAGTGGGCCGGACCCGGACACCGACGACGCCTACACAGGTGACCCCGATGACCCGGCAGTACATTATCTTACCAAAGGAAAGCATGTGCATATTGTTGTTTTGCTGGTCACGCACAATGAGTGCATGGGCAGAGTGCAGGCTAGTAGCCGGATAGGTAGGTGGGTATGTGGGTAGGTAGGTAGGTAGGTAGGTAGGTAGACAGACAGACAAGTATCCAATCATTTGATTCAGACCCAATTAAATGACTAGACGGGCTTATTACAGGCCTGTGACAGAGCATTATGATTTATTTATTGTACTGGGAATTTCAATAAATATGACAAAACGTCCTACACTAGCTGTAAGTCATTTATATTTTCTTGTCCATCATGTATAGTTCATTTACCATATATAGTGTCTATAACCTTACACTATACAGTATTTTCAAGTCATTCAAGATAAGTTATAAACTACCTTCTATAGGCATCTATCTATGTATGTTTTGTCCTCCAACGACGGTCCTTCGACACATTTTGCTCTGCTATAAACCAAAAAATGCTCAACGTGTCGACATGGTATGTTAAACAAAACGTAAATCGCCATGGATTTCGTGTTTATCCCGATCCTTGACGTAAGTATCGGGAGTGAACGTCCGCTCACAAACGGTGAATGTGTTTTGAGTCTGGGATAGCCTGCGCCCGCCGGGGACGGTAAATTGTAAAAATTGACTGCACTTTAAACTTTGTGTACTCTCCATGTAAACAGCCAGAGGCATAACACTAGAGCATATTCCTCCAGCTCCCCTGTTTTCATGAATCTCAGAACGGAGCAGAATCGAATCGAGCGCGGCTCAGTGCGCGAAGGCGGACAATGAACTCCATTATATTATCACAAGCCCTTTCTCATTTATAGAAAAAAATAAAAATATATTCCATAGTCATGTTTTCTGTACAAACGTTTGTGTTTGTTCCCTTTGTGTGCGCGTAGAAACGAGGCTGGAGGGTTGGCTGTCGCTCCCCGTCCGCAACAACACAAAGAAGTTTGGATGGGTGAAGAAGGTGCGTGGGAAGTGAAGCATGCCCAGGGACACACTCTGCTGCTTCACGCCACAATATGGACGTTAAACACACACAGACGCACACACGCATACGCACACACACACACACACACACACACACACACGCACACATGCACACACGCACACACACACATGCACACACGCACACATGCACACACGCACAGAAGAATACAACCCGCGTACTGATTTGTTTGGTTTGTATCGTTTCCACAGTACGTTGTCGTCAGCAGCAAGAAGATTCTGTTCTACAACAACGAACAAGACAAAGAGCAGTCTATACCTTACATGGTTCTGGACATAGAGTGAGTACAGCATCAAATGCGCCCCCCCCCCCCCCCCCCCCCCCCCCCCCCCCTTCCCCCTCCCTTCCCCCCCTCCTCTCTC
>OMKI01061682.1:0-10941 GCA_900302315.1 Phycis blennoides | reverse complement strand
CAAGAGGTGCATTTTCCGAATAGCACTTGAATTGCTCATCGATGGAAATGATTTGGCCGCGGGACAGCATCTGATTACGCGCGCTCGCTCTCTCTCTCCACACCTGCACCAGGTGTCCATGACACGTCACTGCAGGGTCACGTTTTTACACAGGAAGAGATATGCTGGCCCATTGTCAGGTCTTTGTTGTACGCGCTGACATTTAATGGTGTGTGTGTGTGTGTGTGTGTGTGTGTGTGTGTGTGTGTGTGTGTGTGTGTGTGTGTGTGTGTGTGTGTGTGTGTGTGTGTGTGTGTGTGTGTGTGTGTGTGTGTGTGTGTGTGTGTGAGAGAGAGAGAGAGGAGACCCACCTCGTAGGTGGACAGCAACTTGTGTTTTTTTGTGTGTGTGTGAAGTGCTCTTCCTTAACCAAGCAGCATGTTTTATACATATAAATATACACAGTATATATATATATTTTACGTGACATACAACGCACATTGTGTATTATTTATACTGGCTTGTCCACTTTGTATTTAAGGGCGTTGCATCCAGATTGCATGTTTGCTACCAAACTCCTCCACATAAATAACCACTTTATCAATAAAGACATGGATGTGACTTCTGTCTGCAGTTATTGTGTGGCTCACATTAATCATCTCAAAGTAATGTAGGACACCAGTGAACCCCAAAACAAGCAGAATGGCCAATGACAACATTAAGTGTAAATACCCAAGTCTGGTTTGTTGGTCTGTTTTATTAAAAGATATCATGGAAAGAAAATATCAGCTTTAAATTCAGCTCTCCAAAATACAGTATTTCCCAGTATCACCCAAACCGGTCATATTTGGTCACAGCAGAGGGCATAATATTGCATAATATTGTATTTCTCAAGGAATCTTGTACATGTGACCAGTCACTGGAATGTTCTGTGTGTGGATATAACACTGATCTTGACGAAATACTAAAAAGGTATTGGTAGTGTTTCTTTTTTTTTTGTTCCACCAGTCATCTGGTAATAGTGGAAGACACCGATACAATGCAGGTCTCAGAAATGGGACAACCCAGTCGGTTTTTTTTGAGGAGGCGTCATCTTGGGGGGGAAAAAAAACTAGTCTTCCTTCTTGGCACTGCTACTACTGCCACTTCTTCTCCTGTAGTGGAGCACCGTGGCCAGCACCCATATGTTCAGCAGCCCCATGACCGCGAAACGCACCAGCACTGTCACAAAAAGTCAAAAGGAGGACGCCATGTTGGGAGTTAAACCTGCGCTGTGTTTTCCCCGAGAGCAATAATGCGACGTCACAATTCCTGCGATTCATTGTACAATATTGATCGAATATCGAACGCAGTGTCGACCTCAGGAATGGAAAAGTATAACTGGGAGAGTAACTGCTTCTGGTAGTGATAACTAGGTGATTTCTACCTGGTAGTTGGTTTAAAAGGCTTTTTTTACAGTCATGTGTACTCTATAACAGACTTACCCTGCATATCCCCAGTTGTCACGAGGGTAGTGTAGATCCTTGCTAAAACCAGACAACCATTTCATGTTACAATATGATCATAACAATATGCTTGTTATATATATATATATGTATATATATCACACACAAATTTTGTTGTTGTTGCAATCGTTACATTGCAATATAGTATCTCATAATGATGTATTCCCTTCATTAATGGGACATTATGGGACATTTATTATAAAACGTTTTGTACATGTGTGCAATATGACTTTACTTGCTGTTAAACCAGCAAGGAGGACTATTACCACTTGATCAGAGAGTTTGCTGAAAAACAGCCACATAAATCCATATTAAAGGACAACAGCATCTGGGTTGATCACACCATCTGTCCTGGCTTCACTAAAACTTCCGTTACCGAAATAGTACAGCAAAATAATCTTTTTACTGCAGCAATGCATGGCCATGTGGCATTTCAGGTTTCGGTTGAGTTGTGTTGTATTGCGAGAATACTCACTCAGAGTTGTGTAGATAGCCAGTGACCAAGACAGGGCGCTGACCTGGTCAGAGTCCTTGGACCTCCATAAGCACTGCAGCTGGGCAAACTTACTGCCTGCACTGATGAATGTGCACAGACTCTGATAGGAGACAGAGACACAGAGACCATTTGACTGTTTGTCGATCAAGAGTGCGATAAGGCCCGTCTGCCATCCAAGACGGCAAAAAGCAAATGAGAAACACTTTCATTTGAAAAAGAAAATAGCTTGTTTCTATAACATTATAATCCAAATAGAGAAATATATAGACATCGGTTGGAATCATGTTTGCATAACGTTACCTTCTCACTATGAGATTTCACAATTTAGGAACAGAAGGAAATGTCTTCAAATAACAGAACATATGTACCGAATCCCTGCACATATCCCCAGGTATCAGTTGAATAATTTGTTTTTTTTATTACTACTGGATATTTAGGAAAAAACTAAACAAAGAAAATGTATGCATTACATGCGTTGGATTTAGGGACTAACATTGTCTGTTAGGGGGAGATGTGGATTCTCACCATGGCCAAGTCTATGATCCACTTCTGCACAGTCAGGAGCCTCCAGCCCACGACAAACCTGAACAGCACGTCACGTTAAGGTACGTGCCATCACACGAGGAACAGCATTTGCATTAACGGTAAACTCATCTCAGACGCATGTTTTAGTGAACATAAAGTGAAAATAATGAAATAATATGTGGAAGGATACGCCAAGGCATAGCC
This sequence comes from Phycis blennoides, assembly GCA_900302315.1. Classification (NCBI taxonomy): domain Eukaryota; kingdom Metazoa; phylum Chordata; class Actinopteri; order Gadiformes; family Phycidae; genus Phycis; species Phycis blennoides. Next base: position 8,232 of record OMKI01061682.1, on the reverse strand, counting down.
AACACTATGCCGCAGCACCCCGTTGTAGTGAAGAATCAACAGAAGGAGAATGGCATCTAGACGATGGGGGAAGACAATGAAATGTTACCACCATTGTAGCACAGTAAAACTCAACTCAACTCAACTTTATTGTCGTTGCACAAGAAACACAGAGTGATTTTTGGCAGCGAAATGTCGTTGCTACGGTTTCCGGCAGACAGAGAATGAGCAAGATGTATAAATAGATCTATAAAAAATACAGAAATAGAAATATAAAAACTATGATCAGTAATATATTATATTAATAAAGTGCGAATGAATGAACTGGACATAAATAACAGGTAATAACAGGTAATACTGGAAAAAAGTGTCAGTGTAGGCATGAGGAGATGAGGAGAGGAAAAAGCCACGCATACACACACTGAAAAGCAATCAGATACAAGGGTTTTACATTTAATCTCTGTAAACTATGTGGACAGGCAAATTACATACATGCCACATAATGCCACATAAAAAAAGGCTCAGCCAGGCTAGACCAAGATTCCTCATCAGTGAATTTCCCCTTAGGGTGACGAAGTTCTCAGAGTTGAATCTCTTAAATCTCTGGAAGTTCAATGTGGATGTTCAAGACAAGACTAGCCTTGATGACAATCCAATTATCATAATAGATCTGGAAATGCCCGAAACTAAAATATTTGAATTATGTTTACGAAACTTGTTGCACTCTCTCTCACACATACATACTTTTGCAATTCTGAAAAGGTGAGTACTCACCTTGAGCGATGAGGATCGGGTACTCAAGATAGGTTGGGGGTGGGTAGTCATAGAACATCTGGTACGTTATGAAAACTAGGTACCTGTATGATGAATAGAGACATGTTATTGAAATATCCTTTTGAAATAGTTACTGTTGATTAAAATTACCTTTTTTTTTTACAAAAAGAAGCAACATGACATTTAAACGGCCATGCCCGTGTTCTGCCCATCTCATGCATGCAAGTGAGGTGGTCCATTGGGGTTCAACTGAATCACAGTTGGGAATGAGTAAGCAACAGAATGGTCGCAGGCAAAACACATGCAATGCTGCCATGTCAAACATCGCCGATTTCTCACATCACCGCGAGATCACCGCTCAGGGTTCTTTGGTTAGACACGGTTGGCATGCAGACAGTTACATCTTGAGTTAGTTTTTTTCTCCCCTCAGTTTCCTCAAATATAAAAATGATTGATAAACGAGAATACATGTTTATAACATGGCTATACAGGCACAATGGTTCACAAGGCAAACAATTGTGCACTGAAATGTAGGCTATGATCCATTGGAGCATGCGCCCTGGTTTTAGTAGGTCATGGCTCACCAACATAGAAGAAGAGGCTGATGACAGCAGCAAAGCTACTGCCAGGCACAGAGAGGACACAAGACACTGGTCAATCATTGAGGCACAAAGACGCCTATACGACTCAGCTCGCTCCAATATTTAGAATTGGAATACAATTCCAACATCGCACTAGTCAAGAACGTGACCAACTACCCCTGTTGTAAACTGCAACTTGTGGATGGATGGACACATTGTTCGTGCACCGCAGAATGCTCTTGCAAGTCTGTCTAATCAAAGACAAGCAACGGTGCACAAAGCATGAGACGCAGACGTCTGAAGGACAACAAATCACGTTTTACTGGGAGAAAAAAACAGCTTCCTGTTTCTTGCACAAACCGAAATGTTGTTGCTAGATCCGGCGGGTTCATGGCAAAGCAAATGTCTTTTTAAACTCATGGAGGAAATACTGTATACACTACCATCAGTGGTTTGAGAAAGGGTCCCTCGTACCACGCACTGCCGTTGGGTTAACTTTCTTTGCACGGGTGATCAACTATAAACCATTAGTTTTCACGACGTTGTGCATATAACAACACAGATAAAGCAATACGAATGTAGATCAGATGAACCACACATTTACCCAATCAACTCCAGGAGAAGGCTGTTGAGGCTGACTCCGTTGGTTGACTTTGCCCGTATCAATAAGAAGATCTGTGGAAATTTCAGCACCATACACACGAACAGCGTGGTGAAGTTGGCGATGTGCAGTAATTCATCAGATTCCATTGTGCGTGGATGTAAGGACGACGAAAGCGAACGATGTGTTGACCAGAAGACGGACTGGCGTCAATGATGATAGCCGACGCGGCACAGTCTTACATCTGTATTGCTGCTGGCTCAATGGTTGTTCAAATTTCACTTCCGCACACATCCACTCACAACAAAGCGTGAAAGTGTGGCTGTAGACCTGCTATTGGAACTCTTCCGCCATCTGCTGGGCTCATGCATCGATTCCATCCATCCATACATGATCGTGTGCCTATACCATACATGGGTCCTTTTGTTTAAATTGTCCAAAAAAGGCTGCAGCAATGAAATAAATACGTTACATATGATTGAAAGATACATTGCTAGGAATTTAAGGTGAACAATTCTACAACACTGCATTTTTTGTATTTATTTATTTAATTTTTCTTCTTTTTTACTTTGGGGGTATTTTATTTTATTTAAATTTTTTGTATTGTATTTATATTTATATGTACCCTAGCTGCTATGGCGATCCAATTGGCGACACTTATACAGCAGTGACGGGTTGATTTAATCCAGTTCTGCGATGGTGGATCTGACAGAGGCAGATGAGTTGTAAAGTCTTATTGCAGTGGGATGGAACGATTTTCTGTATCGTTCCTTCCTGCAGCGGGGTTGAATGAGTCTGTTCTGAAGCCCCTCTTTAGCTTGTCCAGTGTGTAACCGGAAGCCCGCCGAAGACACTCACCTGACCGCACATATTTTTCACCTGACCTTTATTTATCCCTTAATATGCAAATGTGGTGGGCCAAACTAAAACGCGTTATTTTTCTGACCGCTGAACTCCTACGTTAAATATTATCTACTTGCGAGTGCGAAATCACCGCTGTTTTGTTGAGATCTCCCATGCAATGAAGTTAATATAGGCTACCATTGTCGTTAGGGCCATTCATATAATTCTATAGCCTTTCCATTTCCCTTGCGTTAAAGATGACTTGTATTTTGATAGCTCATTAATCTATATTCTAACACTATTACGATGTTTGAATGTAAAATTGATTTTATTTTTTATTACTTTTGTATGCATCGAATAATATGTGGGGTGAAAGGTCGCAAACGGCGCGAAGAAGAGAGAGAGAGAGAGAGAGAGAGAGAAGAAGCCACGTTTAGAACTTCCTCTGTGTTTGTATGATGGAAAAGTAAAGCGATGGAACGTGACTAACATTTTATTTGCTTGTCAGACTCTGTCAAAGTTCATGCGTGTATTTGGACTGAATCTGCAATCGAACTGGACAGTAAGGACTGAGCAAGATTGAAGTTAGCTACTCACGCTAGCCTGCTAAGTGCATCGCTGGAGAGTCTCGTGCGCGGGTGAACTGTGCGGGTGAACTGAGACTCCAGACTTGGCGGTCGAGAGGATTGGAAGACTGTCATCTCTCCCAGACTGCCTACATCCTAAGGTGCGATAAACCACCCACAACGAGACCACATTGGATACAGGTACCGTGTTTTATTTTCTGTTGCTCCAACGGGAGTGAAGTGGTCTTTTGTTTTTATGGCCACGCCGAACCCGAGCATCGCTCCAGTTCTGCAACGGTTAGGGTTTAGTTTATTTGCCGGCTAGGACTGGGGTGGGTGATTCTGTGTAAGTGTGTGTGGGCCCACTATTGTCGTTTATGTTAATGTCATGCATACAGTTGTTTTTATTTTTTTTAACTTTTGTTATTCATTTAAAACATTGAATTCATTCTTCTGGTGAATTTTTTAACGTGTATGTGTTGTTGTTGTTGTTGTTGTATTTTATGGTGAAAGAAAGTGTTTTGTCGACAGACTGTGGGGATACTCATGATGGAAACGGAGGAATTCACCCTTCGCTAAGCCCCGCCCTCCTTGACTACTGTTGCTATGCCTGACAAGCCTTCGTACCCGGCACGTCAAAATCAATAGATTGCAATGATGTACGTTCCGGTATCCGACTTCCCTAGGGAGATCATTACTAGTTTCTGATATTCTGTAAACATTTCCGATAGAACGAGGACTTCAATATGCATTTGAAGGTTACATCCACGACATCTCTAGTAGGTTAGAAAACGATGAATTACAAATAGAGGCCAAATCCTATAGGTCACAAGTAAAGACAGACACCTCACCTTATTAGCATTAGTGCTAGCACTACCCCCAGAGGCAAAACTATCAAGGAGCAGCAATGTTCTTGCACAGCAGGGTAAGTGATTTTCTTTATATATGCTAATAATTATAAATCAAACCGCTTATACTGTACATACGCGTTGTGGAATAGCCTGCACCGAGACGTCTGACCACTCCCGCTCTTATTTTTTAGCGCGCCAGGCTACTGCTCACATGTAGTAGGTCTAGTCTATGCCTTGGACCTGGCTATTACAAAAGCAAGAAATGCAGAGCCGTGCACATCCTCTTGTAAAAGCCTACCCCAGCAATGGCACAAGCCATTGGGGTAACAAGATCAGGACTGTGCCCATTTCCACCGTAGTTGTGGCTAAAGCAGTAGAGAATCGTAGGCGGCGGCCAATTGACTGTCGGTATAGGTCTCGGCATTGGTCAAGTTTAGTTTTAGGTTTTGGGAAAGGAAGAAATGTAACACAACCCTCCAAAGTCTTTGGATACCTGCTGTCCGTATTGCACAAACCATATGCGCAGTGCTTCGGTATGTTTCCTTTGTCCGAAAGCTTGTCAGGTCTTCCGCGCTTAGTTATGGTTGCTAAGCTACGATTGGCCTAGGGCGGTTTTCGGGCGTGGCTTAGCGAAGGGTGAATTGCATTCAATCGGGCTATTTTATTAGTAGGCGTATGTAGACTTGTCTGGGAGCAGTACAAGAAAAAACACTAAATATCTACCTAGATTCGAAGGAGAGGTAGCCTAAGAAAAAAGAACAACTTGAACAAACTTAACCAGTTTATTGCTTTACAATCGGTCATGCAACAACCACAATATAAAACAGTTTAAAATAAAAAAGGAAGAGTAGATTGTTTGGAAATTGTCAGATTCTTGAAGAAGAACTCAGTCCTTTCTGTGTGTGTATATGTAAAGTTCCCAGGATATAGTCCATTCAGTCCATGAATAGTATGCTTGAAGGTTCCACAAATTCCGTTCTGGTCCGGGTCTTTATGTGTACTGTATCTCTAAACTGTCTACCTGATGGGCAGGACTGGGGTCTGATGTCTTCTTGATAAATAAATCAGTTTCGGTCTGGATCATACGGTTGGCCACACCGCATCCACAATCTGGGTTTGGCTTGCCATCTCAGCATTCAGATTCACAGGATTCAGATTCTTCTAGTATGTGTAACGGTTGTCAGGCAGTCAGGGATTGAGACACGTTGTAGAATTATCTTGATTTATTCCTTATGAAAACAAAACAAAATCATGCCAGAGACACTATAGAAGGAGGAGACACATCACAGAAAGAAATCACCCATTGAAATGCATGGGGAAACTTCGTAATGCCAAGATGGCAGTTGTTTGCACATGTCCCGCCTCTTCCGGTGCCGTTGCTCCAATCATTTTGCAGGTCCTACGCGGTCACGCTTTTTGCGACACTTGGAAGTTATTTTCAATCAGGAGGGAAGAACCAGCAGCTGGAGCGGCACAAGCAGCATCGACTGGAAAACTACCAACGAAGAATGGTATGTATTTAAACTATACTGCATCTTTGGTACACCATCGTTGTTCAATTCTGTTTGTTCTGTTTTTTGTCGTCTTTTCGTTTCACATGATAGGGAATTAGTTAACTGATGTTGGCTAGCTACCTTGTTATCGATAATAGTATAAGTGTTGTTTGGTTGGTTTGTGTTGGTTTTAGTAAAAATTATAAAATATTAGCTTTGAACACATTTTTTTCTAGGCATTGTTGCTGTGACTTCATTGCTAACATAAGACCAGTTTCATTTAGCTGACTTCAAACGAAGCATCAAATTAATAGAATCGGTAGTGTAGTAATTGAGAGTGAGGAGTAAGCGTCACTAAAAGTTTGTATCTTTTTCTTGGTTTGATTTTGCGACACAGCTAATTCTCGCTACAAAAACTGTAGAGGGAAACATTAAATAACTACCTTACCATGTTTTCAGATTATTTGCACTGTTACGAGAATAAAATAAACAAAAAAGCTAAATTTCCTACTAATGATAACGGCAGGGGTGCCAGCGTAAGCTCAAAATGGCGACCAAAATTCGACAAAATTACGCGATTGTCATGGAAACGGGCTCTCTCCTCAGGCCTAATAGAGGATTGAAAACAAGACTTTTGTTAATGGTGGAATGGTTTTATTCATTTATATTAAGGCACTTTCTTTTTCTGCTATTCTTTTCATTTCTTTTTTTTATTTGGGCAGCCACTTGATTCCGTGCCTTTATTTTGGCCCCAAGCCTGGACATTATACATTTCTTCAAGGCAATAGCATCGATGGCCTTGGAGTGAGTCGGGTGTTGGACGTGGATCTCATCAAAGGCCCCGCTGCGTTGCAGGGCCTCCTTCCTGGGCCAGCCCCTTTGCTGCCCAGACTCTTGGCAGCTACCTCTTAATGCTGCTTTCGCACCTGGCGATGCAGGCCTGGAACGCCTCAGTAGGCTCATGGAGGCTAGCTGATGCATGAAACTTCTTGGCCTGAATGAAGGAACCCTCCCTTGCAGCAGTGCTGTAACTGTGCTCTGTTATTTCTCTTCACCAGCACTCTTTCACACTCCCAGCACTGGCCAAGGTCGGGTTCTTCCGCCACCTTTTTGGTGACCACCCAGCCACATAGGTCAGCGCCTCTTGCTCCCCTTCCTGCCCACCTTCCTGCTCCACATAGCTGGCATCGGGGTGAGGGATTCCCTGTGATGGCCAATGCCAAAGTAAGTCAGAATTCATTTGTTTGTTTGTAAATAATGATCATAGATGTTTAGCCTAATGTGTGATTCTTGTTGTATTCTTGTCACATCACATTATCATTACCTGCTCAATGGCCTGCTCGGGGGCCACAGTTGAGGTCAACTGTGAGTCAGTCTAAAGCATAAAAACACATTCCAAATGTATGTATTAGGATTAAGTATTGGATTCAGTCCTTTTGTGTTATTTAAAAACCTCAGAAGGATGGGGTGAGTTCCATCAGGATTGCGATTACAGTTGGGAGTGTTGGCCATTATTAAGCTAATTTTTTTTTTTTGACATTGCATGTACCTCAAAACTCCCCAGATTGCCCATCAGATGTCTTGACAGGGTGGCTGTGGAAGGCAACTGGAAAGTTGTCCTCAGTTCGGTGTAGCACCGTGGACTGTGGTGGTAGTCGCAGTGCCATGTTCCTCTGCTCTCGTGTGTACCGCTCACCATGTTTGTTTGTGTTAGGGCTATCTGCCCATCCACAAATTCTTTTGCTTTTTTTGGGAGGCAGTCCATAGCCAGCACATGGACTTCCTTTTGCTGTTGTTTAAATCTGCACGATGAAATTAATGATTCATAGAAATACTATGTGTAAGACGTTCTCAAATTGATCTCAAGCCTATCCTGTGCATAGATGGGAATATGGGTTATGTCTGTTGTTGGTTGCTGGTTGTCAGTTCCTTGGTTTTACTTATGTTAAGGTGAAGGTTGTTGTTGTTTGTGCACCACTGTGTGATGTAAGAGATGGGAGTTTTGTGGCCTTTACTACAAAGGGTGTTTAACCTACCCAGCTTTAACCCAGGGTTAACTTGCAAACTCGGTGTTAAGAAAACCTGCTTGTCTTAACTGGTGTTTAACGGTACTACGACGCTGATTTAGATGTTGGCTTGTCTACCCCGAGTTTATGTTTAGGACATGTTTTGCAATTCAAAATGAGTTTATGACCAATCATTTCTGCAGCACATTCTTATTAAACTGTGGAATGATGCTAATTAAAAAAAATTAAATAAGCACCACAGTAACACCACAATGATACTTTTGTAAATCACCAAAAGAGTAAATCCATTGTTTGATAGTTATTTTTCATATTCCGTTTGGATATTGAGTCCTGCAATCATGTGCAGCCACTTGCAATCATTAAGTTTCCTCTAACTCTTAAAGTTACCCTGATAAGCCAGTAACCCTGCTTCATAGTACAGGCCATTGGTGTCATGGAGTATTAGTGTGTGTGTGTGTGTGTATGTGTGTGCATGTGTGTATGTGTGCGTGTGTGCATGTGTGCGTGTATGTGCGCG
>OMKI01061681.1:0-10000 GCA_900302315.1 Phycis blennoides | reverse complement strand
CATTAATAATTTGACGCAAGGAAGAAAAAAAAAGGGAGAAGGGTGAAGAAAAAAATAAATAAATAAAAAAACAGAAACCCAGGTATTATGATGATGGAGCTGGTTCGAACCCGGGCCGCCCAGCCTGAGTAACTGGATCGTTTTTTGTTTTTTTTTCCTGTTTGTGTTCGCGCGGCGCATGACGTGGATTAGCGTACCGTCGGATACCACGAGGGACGACCGACACAACCGGCACGCCACCCGACGAGGGATCTGTCTTCTCGCCATCTACGCTTTGTGTCGATTCGATTGATGCCCGTGCCGCCAGCCGCTCCCCCCCCCCCCCCCCCCCCCGGGGGGGGTGTGTGTGTTGTGGGGGGGGGGGGGGGGGGGGGGGGGTGGATAGATTCATACATGTCTGCCTTCCTCTTTTGTTGGTGGTCGGCGTGCACAAAGGAGCCGGAGCTGCGCACCAGTAAAGCAGTAAATGAAAGCACTGTACACGTCTGGCGACTCCATGGCGTGCGACTGACTTTGTTTCGAATCAATATTGTAAATGATTGAAGCCGTGCGATGGGGAACAGTCCCGGACGGACGCTCGTGGAAGGGAATCGCGGTTCCCCCGGGCTGTCAATGAAGACGCACATATTCCCGCGCGTTTTCCTCGTGACCCCAGAGACCGAGGCCGGATAGGAGATTCCACACTTTGTCACAAATTATGAATAATTTTTTCAATGAATATCATTTACAGGCTTGCATAATTCCTGTGGTGCTTCCATGGGTTGCCTCGATGATTGATCTGGCCGTGATTTGCCCTACCGCCGTCCCAGAGATAAGCAGATGTCTGCGCATAATGCCCACAATATATCAGTGCCCTAAAGGTACCTTGCAGAGATGGCAGCGTGCTATTTTTAAAGGTTAGTTATGGTCTCGGCGGCTCACTGATGTCAGGTGGAGATTGTACAGGAAATAGTATCACGGTCTAGGTTGAAATGGTTCAACGGGCATGGGATGAATATACTTGCAATCGGTACGTTGAGACTTTAATCCAAATATGGCTTTTACAATCCCGCCATCAAAAGTCCAGTGTTGTATTGCATGGTTTGGATACTGCAAAAATGGTTATCTCTAAAAGGTTAGGCCTTTCCCGAATGTAGGCCATATCGGCCCGCATGATCGGGGCCTAAAGTCTTTTCCTTCGCTCAAGCGGCCGTGGTCTGGCCTCTTCCAGGGTTCACAAACCAGGTCACGATACAACACATGATGGCAACTGTGCCAATCAAGGAATGAGGCCACAGACATAAAGGTAAGAACGAGACCCACTCCGGCTCATTATTTTTCCCAGGCTCAGGCTCAGATCGCATGGGAGAGTTAATAAACCATCGTCCAGACACAAACAGAACCCTCGTTAGAAATAGTAGAATGATTGCAATAGTAGACAACTGCCCGCCATCACATGAGCCTGTTGAAAGCTGCGACACATCAGATAACGTTGTCTTTTTCTGAGCTCTATATCACAGTGCATCTGCATCTTGCGTGACTCAACATTTTGAGAAGTACAAACCGTGCCCTTTCCAAAGTGCCTGGCGTGAACCCCGAGTCACGCGGCGCCATCAAAAACGCGCCGACGGACAGCGGCTTCTCTCTCCATTAGGCTCGGCTTTGTCACGGAAATGGGGATGAAGTGCCGACGATTATGATAATAACGCAGAATCACCGGCATCCATTATGGGCGGCGCCGTGGCTCTGAAAGCCGACGCATCGGTCTTGAAGAGTGCGGGCCCCTCGAGGGGTCTAATGACCCAACCTGAGAGATGGCGAGGAGGAGGAGGATGAGGAGGAGGAGGAGGATGAGGGGGATGATGATGAGGAGGAGGAGGAGGAGGATGAGGAGGAGGGGGATGATGATGAGGAGGAGGAGGAGGATGAGGAGGAGGAGGAGGAGGAGGAGGAGGAGGAGGAGGAGGAGGAGGAGGACGAGGGGGATGATGATGAGGAGGAGGAGGAGGACGAGGACGAGGAGGAGGAGGAGGAGGACTAGAGAACGCCGGGCCGCCGGGCTGTCGGCGTTCCCGTCGGGATATTATGCAACGTAAACAAGCCGTGGTGAAACACGGTCAGAGCCCCGTGAAGGTCCCCCCCAGCCGCTCCTCCGAGGTGTGACAGCCATTATTATGGAAGCTGTCAGTATTACACACGTTGGTGAGCAGCTGACGCCGTATGAGAGAGGGATGGTCACCTAATAGAGCCATCAATATCCACACCCTGGCACTCTTTCATTCACTCACACCTCGCCGCACCGCACCGCACCCCCACCCACCCACCACCACCCACCACCCACCACCACCACCCCCACCACGTCAAGGAGCCGAGCTCATCGGAAGGACAAAGGAGAGACGTAATAGACAGGATAGAAAGCACGAAATTACACCATTGTGTGGTCGATTACCCCCCCCCCCCCCACCCCAAAAAAAAAAAAAAAGAATTTTAATCTTTGGTGAGAAATGAGAGATCAGATGAATGAAATGAAATCAGACATCAACTGGGTTTCATACAAAAAAAAATGTAAAGCGGTATTGCGGCAGGACGATGACAAGTCCCGCCATTTTCGGTCTGACAGACTTCCAGATGCGTAATTACATTATTGACTCTATTTCCCCTCACGTTCATGGATCTCATTATGGGTTCATTTCATCCCGGGCCAGCAGAGCAACGATTTCACATGCAGATTCACGTCGGGAACCCACCGGGAAACACAAAAACCCAGGTCCCGTTGGAGTCCACATCTGCCACCCCGGCCCACCCTCCACATCTGTAACCCCACCCCCCCCCAGAGCCGAGCTTCCTGGCTGCCCTCTCGTCAAACGCCGCTCCGGCGTTTCGCAGCCCGGGGGGGGGGGGGTCAACGAGCCACACGCCGCAAACGGTCACACGCACACGCGCACACACACGCATTAGGAGGAGGCAAACAAACATCGCGTTTATAAAGCCATTAGCGGTTGCTCCAAAGAATCCCCGTCCAATAAACAGACAGGAGGAGGCCGGCCGGCCAGCCAGCCAGCCGGCGGCGGCGGCGCGCCACGCTCAGGGCGTTTTGCTGCTGATGCCCGAGAGCTTTACAACCAGCGACAAAGTGCAAAGCACCGTCGTAAGCAGTATCTGGCGCTGGCCACACGCGACGACGCGCGTTATTTACTTTTAAGCTTTATTTACACTGGCACTATTTCTGCCTTCTTGCCGCCCTCCCACCTTTTGTCCCCCCTGGCCATGTGCAGGGGGAGATAGTTTTTGTCCTCCACTCCATTTTGAGTAAATCCTTGGTGACAGGTTAACGGCTTGAGACACACAGGTCCACGGTATACATATAAATATATATATATATATATACACAGAGGGTGATAGCCGCTCCCAGTTCGGATACAAATGGAATCCAAATGGAGAGGGGGAAGTAATGACAACAATGTGAAAAGGCGGAGAAAAGCGAATATAAAAGCTGTCATGCTCTCTGTGGTTGGCCTGTAACCGGATGGACACAGGCTCTCATAAAAGCCACATTGGTAACAATCAACAACGAACAACCGAAACACGCACCGAGATCAGTCTGCTCTTTGCGATGTTCAGTGCACATTTGAAGGCAAAAATAAATACACATACATATATATATATATTTAATCTGAATTTTTTTTTTCTACAATGAGGCTTTCACCCGTGAAGGACATTAACATAGAATTTGAAATGTGATTTCACAGTCTTCACCCAGCAGGGATTCAAACGGGATTTGAATAGATTACGTTTCCCACTTAGTGTTTCAGTTGCCGGCTTCGGTTTCACGTGTGAACCTAAATCACACATACGCTGTGTGTGCATGTACCACACAGTCGCATAACGGCATGTGTGCGTGTGCGTGTGTGTGTGTGTGTGTGTGTGTGTGCGTGTGTGTCTGTGTATGTCGCCTCCCTTAAGTCACGGATACGCTTGCTGTTTGACGATGAGGCTATTTGAATCTTCAGAGATTACGTGGCCTAGCCACAACTTCTTGCGCGGCAATCCATACTTGTGATGTGTGCAGACTTGTGCACACGTGAAACCATTTGTGTGTTCATTGGGCACGTGTGTGTGTGTGTGTGTGTGCGTGCGTGTTTGTCTGCGTCTGTAATGCATTGGATTTGCGTATGGATGTGTGTCGGCGCGGTAGACTGAAAACCCAGGCAACAAAGGAGTTTCCATTAGGAAGCCAATGTTGTACCAGTGGGTAGTTAATTAAGAAGAATGTTCTTCTTCGGTAAGAGCCATCAGAGGCCCATATTGTTTACATAAAGAAATCACTTTGAAGTTTATTAGCTTTTTAACTAGCTGCTTTCCTTTGAACCCTTATGGGAAAGACTTAGTCAAATTGTAGAGCAAGGCAGCGCAGCTACTTTTAATGTAATTTATTAAGTACCGTCTGCGCTCTATGTTTTTTTTACAATAACAGTAATCCCACTCGACCTGCTGCACTCACATTCATACTGGGAGTTGCTGCATTCGTCCCCCTGATGGATCTTTTAAACATTTATTGGAGTCAGAGATGAAAGATTAGACTGATGGGCATGATCTTTAATCAGTCTCATTACTTTGTTTTATTTAGTTTAAAAAGGGGAGGACGATGATGGTGAATCACCTTGCGTTAAAGTGGAGAGCATTGCTACCGTTGCCAAACATACACAAACACGCACGCACGCACGCACGCACGCACGCACACACACACACACACACACAGGCAATACAGCAAGATGACTCCCTTCCACATAACCTCCAGAGCACCATATATACTTTTGTTCGCCTGAACCCTGCAGAACATCCATCCTCTAAATCTTAAAAAAAAATAAAAAATAAAAAACTACCCTCATGCTCTTGTATGTTGTACGTATTGGCACTTCATAATTGCTCTTTGTAACTTGGCACTTAGCCAGAGATGTTGTATACTAGCAATGATTACTCTAGCAATTGAAATGCTTGAAATTTGTTCTGGTGACTTTCTTACTTGCAGCAATGAAATGTTCCACCTTCTTATGACAAATGTACTCTTTGTAAGTCGCTTTGGATAAAAGCGTCTGCTAAATGCCCTAAATGTTAATGTAAATGTAGGCCTACTAGGCTACAAACTCATGCTCATTCGATTGTTTATTCTACACTTACCAACTTATTTTACAAGACTTTGATTTGAATCATGTCAAGCTGATGTCACATCGTTTGAGCCAACGAGCGGTTTTCATCGCCCGCCCCCCCGTGCCAGCGCAGGAAACACTCAACGACGCTAGCTTATCGAGATTAGCCGCGGCAGCTGGTAGGCTTCCAGCATGGAAGAAGCGGCGTGACCTCCGGAGCCGAGCATGCTGGTCCTGTTTCAGCGTCAGACGGAGGGGGGGGGGGGCCTGCCCCGCCCTGCACGGGGACGTCGTTACATTCAATTTGGGTTCTGGTAAACGGCGCTCCAGTACCGCGGCAACCCATTCGGAGCCGGCTAGGTTTTAATTACCGCTAATTGCGTTTCTGCATAAGGCCCCTTTTTAAGCAAATGGCTCCTGAAGCGCCTGTAATAATTATGGATGCAAATGAACGGTATGCCGATAAGAGGCCCCGCCGTGCCGCGCTCGCTAACGCTGGGGGTTTAAAAAGCCATCAGTGGAAGTTCAATGAAAGTTAAGCTGGAAGGGCAAACGAATGGGGCTTTCGTCTTTGATGGCGGATGTTTGCAGTCGCCCCACGATGAATGGCTGGCTGGCCGATGGACGTGCGCGTCTGCTGTTCCTTTGTTTGTTATTTACACGTGTGTGTTGACACGTGGCGTAGGCACGGCTGGGAGAAAAAAAAACACGCTACGTATCATGTAACCCTGTGTTCGGATGACATGAGCTCTGTAAAAAAAAAATGAAAAAAGTAAAAAATTAAATAAAAAAAAGGTCACCTTTGAAAAACGTGTGAAGCCGAGGCTGTACTTGGCGAGGTAAACATTGTGCTTTGCGGCTGTGTTCCGCTCCGGCGGCTGATGTTTGAACTTCTTTGACACCTCTGACCTATAAGGAATTGAAACAGCCAGTCCATCATTGCTCCTATCCGTGTGACTAATGCCAGGAGCCAGTCTATCCTGCTGTAAGCGCCAACAGAGCCCAACGTTGGGCCAGTCCTGTCCCATTTTGTTTCAAATGAAAGAGAATGTATCAAGTTCATTAAGGTGTATATTGTCAATTTAACATTGATATGCAACATTACAAATGAGGACCACAGTGTTAAAAGACCACAGCAATGGACTCGGATGGACTAGAATTGGTGACTAGAAGTCTAGCCTACTCACTAGCCCAGGCGTCTATCTTTGCCTAGCCTGCATTCACAGCTCCTGTTGAGTTTGAGGAATCTCACATCTCAACAGCAGCTAGCCTTTCATCCGGGTGTGTTAATGACACACACGCACACACACACACACACACACACACACAGCCTGGAATGCGTGTTCACGTAGGCTCTATTGTGTGAGTGTGTCACCTCTAAGCCCTGGTGCAGCACGGCGTCTCGTGGCATTACAGCGCTGTTTTGGTCGGCCTCCTTATTGGGCGAGATAACGGATGCTGCCGGGTACCACGCCGGGCGTGCGGAGGCAGAGTCGGAGGTTTCATCTCGCCGCTCCCGACAAGTTGTCAGTTAAGTTAAGTTAAGTTGTCATCTGCCGACACATTCTGAGTGTGCTCCTCTGGATCGAGACAGTGAGGAACGTGGAGAAACGGTATCTTCTATCCCTCCCATCACATGTCACTGTCGAGTCATTGGCTTCCCACACTTCCCAAACACCTTGACCCATGGAAGCCACTTCCATCCGGTTTAATTCATCCAGCTCATCAAAACACTGTAGAGACCCAATATAAAACTCTATTTCTTCCTAGGCTGAGCCAATGGGCGAGGAGCCACAGGTGAATTCCCTTCCACCAGTACATCAGTCTGCAGGACAAGGCCACCGCATCAGGCATGTCTATTAAAAATATGTATTCAATAGATTACATAGGCAAATCAAATATGCCTGCACTTAGCAAGTGCAGGACATAGTCAACGTATCGTCATCGGAGACTTAAAGCGCAGGCTGCTAATTTGAGTCGGGAACATAATGTTGCATTTTGTCCTTCAATTAAGATAGATCGAAACGTAAACAGACACGCACACGCACACGCACACACACAACTACACTATCCTACACAAAATATTCATATTTCTTGATAGACTGGGATGGTTTTAACTTTAACGATTAGGCTACAAAACAGAGAGGTACACTTTAGCCTTGAATTGGATGTATTTGTTTTTAAGGATTTATCATCATTTTCAATGATAAAGTATATCCATATTTAAGGGAATACGTGTAGCGGTGTGTGTATAAAAAGCATACAAAACACTAAACGCAAACAGACTTAATTTAAACTCATCAATTAATGAGATAAACTCATGAAATTATCCCCTATTGATTAAGCATTAAGCAGTAAGTTAATACGGAAACAAAAGCAATCATTTTATACGACTAGCTGTTCATTGGCTGTAATTACAAACACTAAGACTGTATTAAGAGGCCCTTCCCTTCGGTCATATCCCAACGTTTAACAGGAAACTCCAACACAGTTTTATCTTCTCGTCTCCGCATGGCGTCCCGATGGGTTGAGAGCTCTGCAATTCATCACCTTCTCATAATGGCGAGCAGCGAGCATAAGATTGCCCGACAGTCAGTTGGAAGCAGCACACGAGACGTCTCCATCACTAGCCAATCAACACGCAATCACAGCTAATAGCTGCGAGCTCTCCGTCGGCCGTGTGTCTTTCGCCAAACGCCGTGTTTAATAGGTGACACTAAATAAATTGGGCTTGGGCGAGATAACCATCTCAGAAAACTAAAATCACATTTGATGGGAGTCATTAGCTTGGATCGTTGGCCGAATAGATCATGCTGTCACAATGTTGGCCCACAGAACCCCTTAAACGCCATTAGTGTGGCTCGCCGGATGGCAAATCATCCGCGCGCGGCTCCGCTTTACCCGAGCTGTTGTTTAAGTTCCTGCGGGCAGCATCAGGTATCATTTAAATGCGGCATCGCAAAAACAACGGGGTGCATTAAAACAGCCACGCTTCTCTCTCTCACTGTTGTATTATTCAAAGGCTTTAGTTTAAACACCGGCAGGTGGGCAAACTGCAAATCCTCGGGCAGCGCCGCACGCGAGACCTTAATGTCCGCATGGTAACCGTTGTCCGTTTAGGGAAACAAGTGTTAAATGTTAGGGCTAAGAGTCCCACAGCGGAGAGCCGTCCACCGCCGCCCCGCGATGGTCCTCCTGGGCCCCACTAGCCCCCTCGTCAGCCCCGGTACGAGACGGCACCGTGACAGTCCCTGCCAGGAGGGAGGGGCCCCGCGACCTTTGCTTAACTAATAGCTCCTTCATCATCCGCCGTGCCACGGCGGCGCGGGCTCCGTGTTTATTGCTTTTTATTTTAAATTAAAAGCACCGCGGCGCACATCCACCGCGGCGCGCACATCCATCACGGCCGTCCGTGACCTTTAGCGGAGGTGAAGGCGTGACCCCCCCCCCTGCGGAAGGCAGAAGCCAACAGGTTTAAAAAAAAAAAATAAATAAATAAAAAAAGCGTTTAAAAGCGGTCTGTCCGCGCGGTACGACGAGTGCCCTTTGAGACACTCGGCGAGGTTCTCCCGAGTCGTTTTGTGTGTGAGGCCTTCGTCCCTCGGCGACGTTTCAACAAGGCTGTCAAGAAAAGTCATCCGTTCAGTCGCCGTAATGTAGCCTTCGTTTCGAGGGGATAACGGGGAAGCCGTCACACCATTTCCCCGCAGCGGAGGTATACGCTGAAATGTGTTTCTGTCCTGTAGACTTGAATGTCAACTGATTATGCTTGAATTAGACGCTGCGCTGGCTGGCAATGGGCTCGCCTTTTTTTCGGGCTGTCAAAAGTATCATCGCTATCTCTTCACTGGACAGGAGCAAGAAACACACCTTCTTGCACCTATTATTACTATTTACTATTTAGTAATGTATCTGACACTTTTCATCCAATGCCTCTGACGGTGAATTCAGAGACATGTCAGCATGCGACGGGTCAGGCATCATGCCCGTGGATGCCTAGGAGTAGGGTCGCACACACAAGGGATCGAACCCTGAGCGTTTCGTTTGGGAGTTAATCGCAGGTCACCCGGAAGGCTTTTTTGAATCACCAGCACGTGCCTGACTTTGTCTTGCTGCGTGATGTGACATCACCCTGGTAAAAGATGTGTCGTGTTTTGAGATGTACGGCAATGAGAAGCCACTAATGTATGTTTATCATGCTGATGTAATTGGTTGTAATTGGGAGTGGATATTTTTGTAATAATCCGAGGAGACTCGCTGTAGGCATCACGTTATATCATTTAACATCAGATTTCATCATTTTACGATTTAAAGAGACGTTCATTTTTCTTCAGGCGTGCATCCCCTGACCTACATGATACATGATATGTCTATTTCAGCAATTAGCAAATTAAAAATATCTCAGTAACTATTGTGGTAATCACACAATATATCTACGCGCTTAAAATAGAAAATTGAATCTGAGCGGAAATGAGGAGATGAAATCCTATTTTTTGACTCATTTAACGCCGGACTGTATCTCGTTCACACCTGGCAGGAGACACTGGCATTAAAAGTGATTGGCCGTTCGCCGGCTAATGGGGCGGAGCTATGGGTGTCAGTGGAGGAAGTACAATGGAGGCAGAACAGTGACTGACGTGAGGCTGTTAGCGGTGCACTCATCCCTGTATTCAACTAAAGCGTGATGAACCTTGTGTTTCACCACGGTTAAGACCCCTCCCCTCCATTCTCACACACACACACACACACACACACGAACACACACACGCACCAACCTAGTGCATATTCACTGGACACCATTTTCTCCCTGCTGTGTTTTTTTCTCGGAATAAGCAGCATTAAACAAAGGGAGAAACGCCTGCTTTGCCCTGTTA
>OMKI01061558.1:0-10622 GCA_900302315.1 Phycis blennoides | reverse complement strand
ATGGTGCTGGTGCTGGTGCTGCTGGGGGGCCTGAGGTTGGTGCTGGTCGTGGTGGTGGGGGTGGTGCTGGTCGGGGTGGTGCTGGGGGTGGTGGTGCTGGGGGTGGTGGTGGTGGGTGGGGCTGGAGGGGATGCCGTTTTCGGACAGGAACTCCTCCAGGTCCATGTACTCCAGCTGGAAGCTGTCCCCGTCGTACGGGAGGGTCTTGTCCCACAGCGTGGGCCCCAGGAAGGCCGACTGGGGGGCGTTTCGCTCCTCCTCCAGGCTCTTCTCCTTCTCCTGCTCCTTGCTGAACACTGGGGCACAGTTAAGATCATAAGGATAGGGTTAAGATAAGGGGTGACACCTTACAGTAAGGGTACATTCATTAACCATTCATTGTCAATCGTTAATGCGGTGATGCACATTAACCAACAGTTAATAAGAAGAACTAACGGTCTAGTAATCCTCTACTCATGGTGTTTGATAGGATAGTGTTAAGATAAGTGCAGGATATAGTTAAGATAAGACAAAAGGTGAATCCTTTGGGACACAGTGTCATTCGACAATCAACAGAACAGGTCAAATACAAATACAATTCCGTATGCCACAGACAGCTGTGGCACACAGTGAATACAAAATAACATCATTAGGGAACAATTAGGGGTTAGAAAGTTAATACGCAATAATTATAACAATGCTAATTAATGCCATTAAATAAACATCCCTGAAACACGCCCCCTCTCTCTCTTCCGTTTCTTCACCACAGAGAAGCGTTGTAAGATGGATTCCGCTAGCCGGTCAGGGCAGCGAGGTCCTGATTGGTCAGAAACCAGCCTCGAGCCGCCTGTATTTTAAACTGTCTCATGCTGAGGCCGGCGCAGTCGACCAGAAGTGAGGGACATGTTCTGGGGAGAATATTATTCTCCCCAGAACATGTCCCTCACTAATAGCTCACGGGGTGGACGTCAACACCGGGATGAAATCACCAGTGGAAGGGCAGGTGTTGTAAACACTGCTCATTTCAGTGTTTCACGGCTGAGGAGTCCGTGGTTCGGTGTGTTGAGTACTCTTCATAAAATAAGTCGATTTTGTGAGGTAGGATAAGAGCTGAGCATGGAAAGCTCAGGAAATGAAGGGTTCCAGATTTTTGTTAAGTTAAAAATTGGGGATCTACATGCTATATCATATCATATATATATATATATACAGTATATACATATATATATATATATGTTTGTGTGAGCCTATTAGTAATTATATAAATACTAGAGTCGAGGCTTCTGAATGGTGCTTTGTTTGGTAATCCCAAACTATTTAAAAAGGGAGTTCCCTCATTGTTTTCGTTGTTGTCGCTGTATTGTTTGTTTCCAATGGAAATGGGAGATTAATGGAGGCGTTCCGGTTCCCATTTGATAGCCCAGAGGAGAACCTTAGGGTGGTCAGACAACATAACTGGAATTCTTCTCAACTCAAGCCTGGTGACATTCAACTCCCCCATGATCCGCTCAGGCAGCTTGCGCATGCAGAATATCCACCGATGAAGTAGCTTTTGATAACAACACTTGATGATGATTGACCACGATGATGGTGGTAACAGTAGAAGTAGTAGTAGTAATAATAATAATAATAATAATAATAATAATAATAATAATAATAATATGCTAACAATAATAATAATAATAACAATAAAAACAGTAATACAAGTAATAGTAGTAATAACAATAATAACAAAAATGATCTGAATAATACATCATAAAAGTAATAACAACGGTGAAATCAGCAACATTAATAACACGACAATAACTATGCAAACAATCCCAATCAACCTGCTGTTGGACGCTAGATATATAAAATGTAGGCTACTTTTGCAAAACAGTTGGTTAGTTTTACAATGTGTTTACCTTCATGGTGCAGAGGCAGCTTCATCGGGTTTTCCAGCAGGGATTTGAGGACTCCGTGTGTCGCTGAAGGTAGAAAACTCACAGGGAGATGTCTTGACATTTTCTCCATCGTGGCGTCTTTAACCGTGGAAATGTCACTAAAAGCCTTTGATAGTCCTCCTTGTCTCCGAAAAAGATCTTACATGCAAAAAATAATCATAAGAAAATCAATTATTGGGAAAAAACAAAACAAATGTATGGAACACAAGAGTTCACACGCACAAGCCCGTCGGAGATGGAACAAAATGTGAAGAACTGTTTTGGTTTGCGTGCGAAGCAGCCGGCGGTTCCACGCACACACACACGCGCACGCACGCACGCACGCACGCACACACACTGGGCTTCACAGGACGATCACCGATTCCATGTGTGAGAGCTGAGGTGCGTGACGTCAACCGTGAGAGGCAAGCCAGCGACACTCCGGTATGGTTGCATTATAGATCCAAGGGTTCGAACGTATAGTGGGCGGGACCTCGCGCCGTAAATCAACCAATCACCGATGCCGAGACGTCGGGTGGGCGGTACACTCCAAATGCACAAACCAATGGCCACGGAGCGAGGTTCCGCCCACTGTACTCTGATCTGGCAATTATCAGCCTCATATATTTATCGCTTTCCTCTCACAAATGTCTATATAGGTCCTACATCTTTTCACCGTGCTCCAATTAAAACATGCCATTATTCAAAACGACAAACACTGAGACAAAAATCAATGTTTGAAATACATGCAAACATTTTAACAACAATAGGCCTACACATGCACTTTACGTTGCCTACAGTGCGTTTGGGGTTCATGAAACAGCTGTGCATCACAAACGACTGACAGGGCTACAGCAACGACTTAAGTGAAAACTACCCTGTGCGCGGTGCTGGAGAAGGTGGGCGGCGGGTGATGAGTGGCGTATGACTACTTTTCACTTAGCGCGGGGTTGCAAATGTTTCCTCGGTAAATGTCAGGGCCCTTTTCCTTCAAATTGGACCTGGGTGAGAGCACACAAAAAATGCTGCCATCATGTTTGCAGGGACAGCGTGGGCCCCTGCTTTTTTGCTGGTCACGCTTTCCACGGACGAGGACCCGCCCCGGCTCTCGTCGTAGAACAGTGGGTCACGTGAGGGGGCGGGGTTGACCTATTTTCGTCCAATAGCGAGGCGCGTACGTTTTGCTGTCGTCCACTCTGCCGTCCAGTGCCTGGAACCCCATGTGCTTTTGCGCCGAGTAGAAAGAAAAACAAGTCAATTGTTAAAAAAAAAAGGGAACGAAGTCCTGTACCTCCTTGTTCAAGTCGAAGTAAGCGGATCAAGAAAGCACATCAAGTCAGACATCATTCAATCCAACTTTAGTGGTTATAGGCCAATGTTTCAACACTTTCTACGACCATACAGCCCACCGAAGTCACTTGTGTCGATGTTGTTGCTGGGATGTACACATGCCTGCCAGCCTCTCAATGCATACCACAGAAACTGTTCTGTCCTTAAGACACGCACGCAGATTTGATGAGTTCATGTTGGATGCCATTTATTGTTGTTGTTGTTCACATTGTATGCTCATGTTTTAACTGTAAGGTGTGTTCATCCTCGAAAGCAGTTGCTCGAAAAGCGCTCTATAAATAAAATGTATCAATATTAGGTCTATTTACCTTGATATTAATATAATTATTATCATTGTTCATGATAAAAAATACAGCGAGACCACACAGACGAGGCGCTACGCGCGACAGAGACTTCGCCACTAATCCCTGACATCTTCTGTCTTAATAAAACTTCCCTGGCAACAGTGGATGCTGAAGCTGCGCCGCGGTGTTGTGACGACCTCAGCCAGGAAAGTAGGACAGCGCTGAGCCACTGGCGGCTTTTAACAATGAGTGGGCGAAACCGCACACAAAGTAGTTCTACTGTTGATGCTGCCGAGCGCTCGGAATCTTGCACATTAACATATTCAAGCCAATTAGGCCTACTGTGTTTCACCACATCGCCCCGTGGAGCTGTATTGAATTAAAAAGATGGATTTGAGGAGTGTTGTTTCTACGTGGGACGGGGTGGTGCGACGTCGGTGACATGGGATGGATGTTGGATGTTGGTTTGCTGGAACATTTGCTGTTCACTCGATTTGTAGCCGACGTGAATTCGTCTGTGTCACATTTAATGAACGGAATGTACATATTGACGTGCATATGTTGTGGAAAAAAGTCTGAAGCTTTATGGTATAAAAGATGTTTGTCCTTGCCAGTCGCTGTTTAAAAAAATAATAAAATAAAATGTCTTTCTTCTTGTGCTCATGAGCAGAGCACACGCGCGCGCACACACACACACACACACACCCTCTCGCGTCGCCTCTTCAGGGGTCCCGGAACAGAGGACCAAGCTCAACATAGGATTCAAATGAATTCCACCATTGAAATGACAACATGGTGGATCTGAATACAGACTTGCGCCGTTTTGAAACATTAAAGGATGACATTTCTTAAATCTATAAGTCTAGTGTTTTGTTTATTTTTGTGTTGCGCGTGTGGTTCTGCACCCCACAATGGGGGGTCTTGGTTTGCCATCACCAGGGGTCACGGAGTGCAGCCTCGTATCACCGCCCCCCCCCTAGCAGAGAACAATACAACAAAACAAACCCACTCCTCAGCCGCAGAGATCTGCAGCAACAACGGAGGACACGCAGAGAAAGGGGGGAGACTAAGAAGGGGAGCTGGGCGGAAGGAAGGGAGAGAGGAGACGTGGTTTTGACCTTCGGCGGAAACTTTATTATTTGGACGGCAGCAAAAATCAAAAATCCTCCGAACGCTGCGAGTTGTATAGATGTAGAAGAACACGAGGTATAAAGGAGCAATGTGGTTACATAAAGTACAATGAAACAACACGTCTTTAGAGGAACACAGACACTCGTACGGACAGAGAGGAAGAGGTGGACCGACGGTGAGTCGATGGTACAGGCCTGAGGGCCGACCCAGTGACGAAATATTTCTTATGTTTGTAATATTCTCTTCTTTTCATTGATCTTTACTTGCGTGGCTCCTTTATTTGTGTTTTGAGAATACGAGGCAAATTTAGACATCAGGCTGAAAGACATCATCCAGACATCTGTATTTACCAAGTCACGTATGAGTTACGATCAGAAATACGAGTCACCCCATGCAGCCTATTAGCCCTACCACGTTTAGTAGACATGAACATCTTCCAAACAATGGGCCTCATTCACGAACCGTTCTTACGAACAAATGTGTTCTTAAGTCCTACTTACGAAGATTTTACGAAGATTGTGGCATTCATCAATCTAAGAACACAGCTGCGAACTAGAAATCTTCTTAAGAAGGACTTACGAACGAATCTAAGAAGATTCGTAAGAAGATATTGGTGAATGAGGCCCAATGATTCTGAAACACACGTTACACGTTTGGCCAATCCATTGTCAGCAGTGTGACAGCCAGCCCTGAAACTCTTTCTAGAGGACGTTCCCTTCCAAAGACTCGCTCCTTTGTTGATCAGTCTTTCGGGAGATTGTACAGCGATTTCTGCATGCTTGTTTTGTATTTTTGGGGAATTGCACAGCGGTCGTGCGTCTGCTTCTGTGTCGGCTTCATCCCTGGCATCTCAAAATCACTTTGTTGAGTTCACCGATTCATAGACCAGGAAGTGCTTTTGAGGACAACCATTGGCTCACGAATGGTCACGAATGGCTAAAATCAGACCAATTTTGTCTCTGACGGACGACAGATAGACGTGGCAGGTTTAGGATTTCTTCAAGGGAAAGTCGTACTTGTACAACAGGACCCCTTTAAATATTAAGGCATGGGGGGGTGGAGACATGTGACAAATGCTAATTTAGTAGCCTACACCTGAAACTCTGGGCCAGACATGTCACTCACTGATGCTTCAAGCTACACAGAAGTGTTGGTCTTTCCCTTCTGCTTCTCCTTCTCCTTCTCCTCCTCCTCCTCCTCCTCCACCTCCTCCTTCTCCCCCCTCTCTCCCTTGGTCACCCGCTCCGGAGCCGGGGGGGGCCTCAGGGGGACGGGGGTCACGGGTGGAGTCCATGAGGTTGTCTGGGTCACATGACTAACAGATCAAAAGATGAAAAGAGGAAGGAAAAAAAAACAACATCAGAACATTGTGGAACGTTTTCACCCCGAAGGCAGAAGTCAGCCACGCTGGGTAGAGTGGTTGGGTTCTGGAGCCGCTCTGTGAAGGGTTCGTGGATTTTTTTTTACGATCATAGATATTGGAGATAGTAGATCTATCATCGTGTGATGACATGCTGAGGAGATGGTTCACTGAAAGGGTGTATAGAGAGCTAGATGAGGGGAGACGGTTTCAGGAGATCCTTTGGTCCTACTGCATGGATCTCTGTACCGTAGTGGCCGTAGAGTCGTAACTGCCACCACCCATTTGTCCTAATTGTTTTTACTCATGCTAGCAATGGAAACAATTCCTCCATTCCACACTGAAAACTGAAAACAGCCCCATGTCTTGTAAGACACAGATGAAGGCACACAACTAGTCCACTGTCCTCGTCATCTGACCACGAAAGCAAAAAAGGGCAAGTAGGCCCCGCCCAGGAAGTTCCTCTGGCAACAACAAGGTCCTCCAGAGCTCTCTACAGCCACCACTACAGCCTCCTCCACGCCGACATGATAGGCACGGAATTCACGCTTGTGCTTTTGTGTTGCTCTTGTGGCTACTTTTGTTGGGACTGTTTCACAGTTTGCATCGACGTTGAAAAGAATGGATGAATGAACAAACAAACTTACTCCTAAGCCAGCACACTAATTCACATTTACCCTGCGGTAATTAACCTACTTAAAAAAAAAATGAAAAAGGCTCACCGACATTGAAAGGAATTCCTTCTGGAAGGAAACGAAGTGAAACGAAACAAGCAGGCAAACGGAGACGTGCAAACAAACTTTCTGCATGATTTAGGAAAACCTCTCCTCGGCGTCTCCTCTTCACATCCTATCAACCATGCTCATGGTCCACTCCGGACGTGGACCACCTCCTGTCCTCAAGAGAGGGAGACGGAGAACGTCTTCCCATCAACGGTTGTATCTCAGTGTACGTTGTGAATGTTCTTACTTGATGAAGTATTTCACGCCCTCTGTGGTGTAGGCCTCATCCCAGCCATACGGGAGACCTGCAGGGGCGGGGGGGGGAATACATTTAACATTTACATTTAGGGCATTTAGCAGACGCTTTTATCCAAAGCAACTTACAAAGAGTAATTTCTCATAAGAAGGTGAAACATTTAATTGCTGACCCCTAACCCTAACCCAGTAAGAAAGTCACCAGAACAAGTTTCAAGCATTTCAATTGCTAGGTTAACCCTTGCTAGTATACAACATCTCTGACTAAGTGCCAAGTTACAAAGAGGGATTAAAGTGCCAAGTTACAAAGTGATTGCCAAGACGTACAACAAATAAGAGCATGAGGGTAGGGTTATGCAGGGTTCAGATGAACTCTGAACAAGTGGGTCTTGAGTCTCTTCCGGAAGATGGGGAGTGACTCTGCAGTCCTGACGTTGGCAGGGAGCTCGTTCCACCACTGCGGTGCCAAAACGGAGAAGAGTTGAGATTTCGCCATCCGACCTTTTCCTCCTTTTAGTGATGGCGGTACCAGTCGACCAGCTGAGGTAGAATACAAAGGTGTTCTCAACGTACACAGTGGACGTCACACGCAGAGAGCTGGGGACCACGAATTTCCCGTTTGGGTTTTGTGTCCTCATCTGACAGTGCTGTAGGTAAGGTTTAGCAGCTGTTGGTTGAGTTTAGTTTGTTAGAAACGCCACAGCCGTCCGTCAGCTGTAAGTGAGTGAAACGCTCTGTATGAGCCGAGTTAGATTTAGATTTACTCCTGCCACATTTCTGACCCCATCAGGGTATCTCTTCCCTTTCAGAGCGATTCTCGCCTGTCAATCAAATGTGTGTGAATGCATCACTTCTCAGTGGCGGAGAAACCGCGAGGGAAGGGACGTCATTTTGGTTGAGTTTGCTTTAAAAACCAAAGTCTTATCTGCTCCTCCTCTCTGCCCTCTCGCCTTACAGCCCTTGACTCTTACCTGCAGCTCCTACACCTTTATTTTTGCCTTGTTTCCATGGATACCCACTTAACCAGGCCAAGGCGTCATCAGAAAGATCAGCAGTCCATAAGACCAGCCCGCCCGTGTGCAAAAGCCCCTTATGTTATGCTGTCACATAAGGGGCCCACCACACCGGCTATACGTCAAACGTATAGTTTGTCGGTTATATAGAGAGACGGCGGCTTCTCGAAAGGCTCCCAGGAGTAAAACGAGAGCCAGAATAACACACACTCATTCACGAAGTCCAAGAGTTTTTCATCCATTGTGAGGAAGACGTGCGCCTCTTAGTCTGTCCGTCTAGACGCACGACGAGGCACCGCTGAAGTGGCGCAGAGACACATTTTCTCCATTTACCCACAACACGTAACCACACTAATGGGGCGGAGGAGAGTGCTGCGTGTTTTTCACTCTGTAAAAGAAAATAACACTAATACTTTTAGCGGGAACAAAATACTAGGAGACAATACATAAACATGAAAGGACGGCAGAAGGCGAGGGGCAGGGGGATTGTGTGCGCTGATGACAGGTCATCCTAGCCATGACCATTTTGATCCACTTTTGGGGTTTAGATGTGTGATAATTCATTGGAACATGCCCCCTATTACCCACACCCACACACACCCACACACACACAGACAACGAGACTGTAATTTTCATTTAGCTCCAAGATGGTTTTTCCCCCCCGACAACAAAGAAACCCTGACCCTGTCACTCATACTCTTGACAGGTAGCCGGGGGAGCGAAGACAATGCACCTTCACACCCTCCCATTAGGACACTCGATATCCCCCACTAAAGGACTCGCCATCTCCCTGTCGGGCTACACACACTCAGGGGGGGGGGCTCATACTGGGTTTCGTCTCCGTGTCCGTCTGGGCAGGTGACTGGCGGCGGAGGGGGAGGAGTCGCCCCCCCACGTGACAGCCGATAGGTGGAGGGACCAATCACGTGGACGCGCGGAGTGGCGACATGACGGGGGTTGAAATCTAAACGCTCGTTAAAGGAGTCACAGTTAAAGGAGGAACTCAGGGGTGAGTGTGTTTGATGTCGGGGGGATCGGTCAGCCTCATGACCCAATGGGACTCAATCAGGGCCTGGTTCCTGCAGACATCACGCACACACACATATATATATATAGAGAGAGAGAGAGAGAGAGAGAGAGAGAGAGAGAGAGAGAGAGAGAGAGATTTGTTTGTGTGTATGTGCACGTACCTGCCGCAAGCATGGTGTGTGTGTGTGTGTAGCCTACTAACCATCACCATTCAGACAGATAGTGTTCCCCTCCTTGCTCTTCACGTGCACTCCCTGGGCCAACAGATCCTGAGCACACACACTCACCCCAACCTCACATGTCAGGCAGGGCATGTACACACACACACACACATACTGTACATACGCACCCTGACCTCACATGGCAGGGAGGGCACACACACACACACACACAGATGGACCATATGGAGGATATGCACAGATGCTCCATCGCACTATTGTGACTCTTGACTCATTCACACACACACGAGAACCAGGGTACAGTCAGACACGCATGCTGACAGCATGAGCGAGTGTGTCAGTCCTTTTCTTCATGTTAATGGTTAAATATACACTCACACCTACACAGACATACAAACACACCTACACAGACACACACACACACACACACACACTCGTTCTGTACTAGACTGTACTCTTTATTTGATAGATCTTGACTTGTGCTTTTTACACAGATGCTAAATATGACCTGAACAACCAAAATAAAGTCTGCTCGCTGTATCAGCTGAATCGAGCAGCAGTGAGACCATCATCATGAGGACAGAAAGCCGGCAATGTTCAGAGTGTGTGGGTTCTCCGGGTTCACCAGGACCTCGCAGGACCTCCCAGGAAACTCAGCAGATGATGGAAGGAGGGATAATAATAATTATAGCAATACATATGTATAAATAATACACACACATACACAAAAATAATACATACAAGTAATACACACAAATAATACACAACAATATGACATACAAATGTGTGTGTATGTATGCAACGGAAAAGATTTAAATCAATATGTTTGTCTTATAATATGCAAGAATAATAATGATATTATCCATTGCATAATTCGTATATAAATTATCATTTCAATTATTATCACATCACAACTTCCTACTATCATTACCTTACCCGAATTTCCCCATCTGGCATCAATAAAGTTGATCTAATCTTATCTTTCAACTTGTAGTAATAACGTTGGTCACAGTTATGGACAGCATTGAAAATAAATGGTGCAGGTAACACTTATATAGAATATATCCCTGACTAGTCCCTAGCTGTTGCCTTGGCAACAGTATCCAAGGTCTGGGAAAAAGTTTTAATTTCATACATTTCTCTGCAGCAGGATGACTAAGCAGCCTCTTGTTCTTTCTCACACTGTTAAATAATAAAACAATAAAAACATAAAAAATCTGTGCAACGTTTTGTGTTGTGTGTGTGTGCGTGTGTTTTTGTGTGTGAGTGTCACGGTCCCATTAATCGATTAGTCGATCAACAGAAAAATAATAAAATCTAATTTTATTTAAGTACAAATAACAAAGTTTGCTGATCAGGAATCTCCTGTTCTTCACCACCATTGCCGGTGAAATCCCA
>OMKI01061552.1:12976-23214 GCA_900302315.1 Phycis blennoides | reverse complement strand
TTACCCCTGCCCCGCCTGTCTCTCACGGCTGCAGTTCTCCCCTCCCTCCACTTGGTGTCATAAAGGAGTAGGCACGCTGTTCTGAATAAATAGTCACAGCAAGTATGTACAGTATTCAATGTATTCTTGTGTCACACTTTGAATCCCAAAGGGCCAACTTATAGTGATCTGAGGAAATGTTCCAAAAAAAGAATTGATTCACCAGATTAAAACATTGATTCTAAATAATATCTTACAGTCCGATACAGGCTAATGGACTCACAACTACATATTTTATCACAGTGACTGCTTTGATTACCAGAAAACTGATCAATACTCTGATATATTATACTATGTGATCTATACTAGCGGCTAGTGTGTCCTAATAAAATACACTCAAATGAGACAGACAACTGTGGTTAAATGCTATTCCTCCTTTTAGCATTTTTGTCATTGTAAGCAAGATTATTTAAAATAAACAAAGATTTGCTTACAAACACCGCTTGAATTTCTTCATTAATGTGTGGTTGAAATCGAGGCCTGTTAGCGAGCTAACATGCTAAAGGACGGGCATGATAGCAGAGAGGTGATAGCATGTTACATATTATACATGTATTATATAAAAGGCTAGTGGGATAAAAGGATACGTGCTAGACCTTTAGCCATTAGTTTGGTGAGGACACCTTGTGAACGGTTTCAAAATAAGAAACCAAGATCACGTCTGCTTGTCTTGCAACCGCACTCATTACAAAATCACATCAAGCAAATTCTGTGACGAGGCTTGAAAGCTTCACAGTACAGACAGACAGAAAGGAACTCATTTGTAGTCAAGTCTTGGGTGGAGGCTGAGGCAAGATAAATATTCAGTACACCTGAGGTCAGAAACGTCCTCAGGTTTTGTGTCGTTTCAGAAGTAGGTTGGGGTTGGTCAACGCCATGCTAACAAGTAGACTGAGGACACTGGCCCTTGAGCACAGCTCCTTTAGGCCGAGAGTCTGACGTGACAACAACTAGCACACAGTTTGACCATAACTCACCCATTCTGCATCGCTAAAGAAGAGGGGTCATAGGTCAACGTCATGGCACCCTGCGGAGACAACAAAACAGAATTAATTTAAACAACAATAGTATTCTAACCCCTTTTTTTAGCCATTGTTTCATCTCCTTCATTTTTCGTAGATTGTATTGATGTACGGTACAATCTAGCATACAGCGTAGTGCTTTAAGGGATCCCAAGTGTGGTTGGCTGGATTCAAAATTACACACTCCTGCTGGCAGTACACCCGGCCACATCAGACATTTTTGACTGGGATTGCCTGATTGTCTAAGGACCATAGCCGTTCAGATGCAATGGCCATCACACTGTAACTAGAGTTGTGGTTCTAGAAGTCCTTTGGAAGTACACTTCTGGATTTGTAGCACTAGTAGTGAGATTCCAGTGCTGAGGTTACAGTAATGAGATTCTAGAGTTCTCTGATTCTAGATGTGACATTTTAGAAGTCTGGTTCTAGAAGTTTAGTTCCAGAAGTGAGATTCCATATCTGAGGTTCCACAGCAAAGGTCCTCTACATTATGTTCTAGTGTTGAAGGAGTATGATAAAGTAAAGCTGTACAGATTTTGCTCAATAAGTGAGGCTCTAGAGTTGTGGTGTTAGAATGTAGGCTCTAGAATGTATGTTCTAGAATGTAGGTTCATTTGAGGTTTCATTCGTGAGGTGTCCTCACCAGTCTGTGGTCTCCGTCCCTGGTCCAGGTGCGTCCGTTGGGGACGAAGGGGCTGTGGGAATGCTTCTTCCTCTGGCCGTCAGCAAACTTACACAGCAGCGGCTCGGAGGGAGCTGGAGGCACAGAAGAGATCACGTTATTAAAACACAAGCACACACGCGCACACACACACACACACACACACACACACACACACACACACACACACACACACACACACACACACCTGGCACCAAAGGCCTTGTTTACACTAGCATTTTGAGTTCCTCATCAATCCGCAAATTGAAAACGATGTGTGAGATTTCGATGCAAAGAGAGACGTTCTCTCTCCGTCTAAACAGGCGGGGAGCGGTGGTGGTAGGAGTACAAGATGGAGTCCAAGACGTAGACGTTGCAAACCGCTGTGTGCGCTGCAGACCAGCATGGCTCGTGATGGAAGCCTTAACAGGTTGGCATGCTCAGCACACACAAACACGCAACCGCTCACCCAGCGATGTAAAGCAGGAGACAGGACACGCTAATGCACGTGGAGACACAGGCGTGGCTGTGCCCGCATTGTTAGGACTCCCAACACTGGCTGTCTCTGAACCACGGCTCATATCAGCACACTGAGCCCGTGGCGACACAACGTGCCCTGATGTAACATGAAAAAATGATAGTAGAATGTAATTATGCCTCTTGTGTAAACAGGGCCAGAGTGACAGGGTGACAGCACCCCAGGGTGACGCCCACCCAGGATGACGCCCACCCAGGGTCTCCCCCGCGGTGGCCGTGCTCGTACTCACCCAGGCTCCCTGCGGCGGTCTTGATGAACTTGCCGTTGAAGTGGGCGATGACGGCGTTGCACTGCTCCGTGGTGTCCATCCTGCTCAGGGGGGGAGAGAGGGGGAGAGTGGTTGGACCCTGTACTCTGTATTCTGGTTGCTCCATGCGTCAGGCTAGGCCAGCGAAGCACAACGGTATCATATATAATATGAAGTATTATGATGACATATATCATAATACATAATCAAATACATAAGGAATGGACAGTTATGGACAGTAAGGACAGCTATGATTGAATGGACAGCAATCGCGGTGAGACTACACATTTATAATCCTTATCGCTGTCTTACAGTGAGTTCACACACAGGTCATGAAGGAGCCGTTAGGGTTTAGACATCTGACTAAAGGATGCCTATAGGAAGGCCGCGGACACTGGGAGATCTGTGTTCTGTCACGCTAGGCTACTCTTTGTGCGAGGCTATGCTGCACGCTATACTGGGGTCAGTAATGCTAGGCTACTATGCACGCTGTACTAGAGTCAGTAATGCTAGACTACTCTGCACACTGTACTGGGGTCAGTAATGCTAGGCTACGCTGCCTGCTGTACTGGGGTCAGTCATGCTACGCTACTCTGTGAGCGAGGCTGCACACCAGGCTCGGTGGCGTTTACTATGAATGGGACGCGCGGCGGCGGTACCGAGCTCCTGACCTGGCGAAGCCGACGCCCCGGCTGTTGCCGCTGTAGTCGCGGAGGACGCGCGTGGACACCACCTGGCCCAGGGGCTGGAGCAGCACCTCCAGCTCCTGCTCGTCCACAGACAGAGGCAGGTTGGAGATGTACAGGTTGGTAGGGTCCTGCTCCTGCTGCTGCTTAGGAGGAGGAGGGGGAGGGGGAGGAGGAGGAGGAGGGGTGGGGGAGGGAGAGGAGGAGGAGGAGGAGGAGTGGGGTGGGGGGGGGGTGGGGGGGGGGGGGTGAGGGTTAAGTTATTATTATTATTATTAACATTATTTTTCATGACCAACAATCCTATTTGAAATAGAGCAGTTTAGAGTAGAGTAGAGTACATTATATACTGTATATATATGTATATACATACTGTACATATACATACATATATATTTATATATATATATATACATATATATACCTGAAGGTTATGTAAACAGTATTCATATCCTATTCTATAGTATAGTGATCCAGTGTGCCTCCTATGTAACCCTGAGTAATACGATGCTACAGTCACAGTTGAATGAAGGTCAGCGTGTTGATTAAACATCCTTTTAGACATCCAGGATACAGCAGGCTTTCCACTTATAACAAAAACTGACATGGTTTCATATTTGTACAAGAGTGTGAGTCCAACACACACACACATGTAGACGCGCATGCGCACGCACACACAGCCATATAACACACACTCACACACAATCGCACGCACGTACACACACAAAAACACACACACTTTCACTCATCCCCACACGTCGTGTCTTGGCTCCTCTCAGGCCTCCTGCAATAGCTGCAGGATGGTGAGGTATCCTAGCGACCGCCGAACACAAACTGTGTTTCTGCCGAGCTCTGGGCCAATGACAGCAGCCCCCCTCCCCAAGAGAAGACTCATCTACGTTGGGTGATTTCATTGCACGGCACAGGAACACACACTAGGGAGGGGACCAGGGGAGCGCAGGGTGACCAGGAGAGATCCCAACCATGGCGCCCCAGGTGGGGCACACGGTGGAAATAACACTGTGGGTGTAGATGCTCCAGCTGCCTGGATCAATAACCCCCTCTTCTCTGCTCCACCCCAGTTCACCTTCATTTAAAACGCTCACTGATAAGTACAGCAAAGGTCGAATGGTAACTCCTAGATTTATTTTCTATGATATATAATACAAGATCGGATGTTTATACCACATTTTGGGGTAAAGTAAGATGTCAAAATCTGTCTTAAATAACAAAATCATGTCTTTGAGACACGCCTTGGTTTTCCTCAGCGTTAATTTAAAAAGCTAAAAGGACATGCACACAGAGTATGAGCAATGCCGGAACATGTATTTTTATGTAATATCAGTTAGCATGGATTACACAAACGCTACTGTTCGTCATCCCCCACATGTTTTGGCGAGGGAAAGTAGCAACTTTTTACAACGACAAAACGTCACATCTGGATTTTGGTTTCAATCTAAATGTAAAAAAAAACCCCAGAATAAAAGATATCCTGATGAAGTTGGAACAACAGCAACACTGGACATCTATTTTATAATATCTGTTAGCGTGGCCGGTGCTGCTAGCGATGGGTGCTACCTACATAACTAATCTGTACTAATCTAGGGGACTGTGGTAGCATAAAGGGCTGGTGTGGGATGGTGGGGGAGGGGGGTTGAGGTGGGGGGGAGCTGGTGTCCCATCAATGTGTAATGTCGACTGGCAGATTAGTTGGCAGAAAGGGATGTGACATCTGGTTTGGGCGGTGAATGGAAATGGGGTCAGAGGAGAGGAGCCCGTCAGCTGAGCCTGTGTGTGTGCGCTCACTGGCATGTGAGCGTGTGTGTGTGTGTGTGTGTGTGTGTGTGTGTGTGTGTGTGTGTGTGTGGGTGTTTAACTCTGTGCGCCATACAAACCCAGCACACACAAATAAAACACACACAAAGCAAACATGCTTCCATACAATACACCGGGCACTACCTGTATGCAAACTGACCTAACACACGCACACACACACACACACACACACACACACAAAGGCACACAGCTCCACCGACACACACAGAACCAGCTAGCGTTAGCGTTAGCATACGCATGCAATCTCACCTTGGCCATCTGGGCTTGGATCCCACTGGTTTTGAGAGCGTGCACGGCCTTGAGCGCCGCCGCAGGGCTATCAAAGTCTATGAAGCCGTAACCTGGGAGTGTAACAGAGCAGTGCTCATTCAAAACCCTGCTTTAAGTTAAGCTAAAGCAGGGTGGTAGCAGGTTAGCCACCCTGCTTATCTGCTACTAAATGCTACGCTAGCCGCGCTGTCTCTTCTTATTAATGCTAAATTACTGCCATTGTCTTTGCTAATAGTTAGCCATGCTGTCTCTCCTAATACATGCCACATTGTCTCAGTTTATACACACTAAGTTAGCCATACTGTCTCTGCTAATACATGCTACGTTAACTATGCTATCTCTGCTAATATATGCTAGTTTAGCCAAACTGTCTCTGCTAATACATGCTAGTTAGTCATGCTGTCTAAGCTACTACATGCTAAGTTAGCCATACTGTCTCTGCTAATACATACTACATTATTCTTGCTGTCTCTGCTAATACACGCTGTTAGCCATGCTGTATCTGCTAATATGTGCTATGTTAGCCACGCTGTCTCTTTTAATACGTGCTATGTTAGCCATGCTCTCTCTGCTAATACGAGCTATGTTAGCTACACTGTCTCTGTTAATACAGTACATGCTATGTTAGCCACGCTGTTTACGGCTATACGTGTTTGACTACAGAGAAAGGAACAAAAGAAATGGAGACAGGAGGCTAGTTAGAGTGCACTGACCTTTGCATTTGTTGGTTGTCTTGTCTAAGATGGCCTTGGCTGACTGGATCTTACCATATCTGAGAACAAACACATTTGATTAGCACATACAGTAGAATGTATAGATGTCAGACATTGTCTATTGTAAAGAATTATAGTACCCAATGTGTGAAATTCTAATTTGTGTTTTTGGTCGTTTATTATTGTGTTCAGGAACTTAGAAATATTAAATTACATATCGAATAAATGATAGATATGGTAATATAACTGTATTGTTTTATAATATTGCATTATCGATGTTCCACCTTTTGTTCCCCTATACATCCTTTTCTATATACCCTTTTCTATTTTACAATAAGTGAACGTGTATACAATAGTGTCAACCACACATTCATCACACCAGCACGTGCATGTCGTTGACACTGTTCCGTGTAAACCGCTCCACCGCCTATCAGAGGGGTGGGTCCACGCACACCTTTTCTGCAACAACTGGTATTGGCACTGGCCCACAGAAGTGCTTACATCATCATTCAGACCTGGTTGCTATGAAAAGCTCTTTCATTTCTGCTTTGTGCCGGCGCACACCGCTGGGAAGGGGAACAAAACACGAGCCAGCGCGGCAGTAACAGCTGCTGCTGCCGCTTACATGGCCGCCTTCCTCTCCCAAGCGCCTGTAATTCAGCCCAGCCCCGTGCACACACTCACACACACGCACACACACAGAGCTTCGCCGCTATTACTGTGGAGGACCTTAATGAATTAACCTTTCTCACACTGATTTTTATAGTGTTGTTATAACAGATAGAGAGAGGTGGGGGTAGGGAGAGAAAGAGAGAGAGAGTGGGGTGGGGGGATAGGGAGAGGTAGAGACGCATTCAGCGGAAGATATAGATATTAGTTGTTTTTCATTTCCCACTTCCCTTACATACCACAGTAGAAAGATACATCATGAAAAAGAGATAGAGATTACAGAGAGTGAGAGACAGGGTGTGTGTGGATGCACGCATATTATAAGTATGTGAGGTATGTGCGCGTGCGTGTGCAAGCGTATGTGTGTGTGTGTATATATACCTGCCCATATGTGCGTATGTTCGTGTTGTATGTACACCGTGTGCGTATGTGAGACGTACTGCTGGCAGAGTTTGATGAGGTCCAAGTCGGTGGTTGCTGGGGGTAACCCCCGGATGTACAGGTTGGTTTTGCTCAGCTGTTCCCAGCCGGTACTGCTGCTGTTACTGCTGCTGCTGGGGCTGGGTGGAGTCATGGGGTACGACTACAGGAAACAGGAAGCACACAGGAAACGGTCACACACTTTACAGGCGGCAACGCTACAGCAGGCGCCAACGCAGTTCCCCTTGATGCGAGCCCATACAGGCCGGGGGGCCGGGCAACACCAATATAAACTATTTATACTCTATAGCTGGATAAGTGTAATATCAACGGTCACATTGCGGAAGTGGCAAGAGAGTTAGGTAGGACGATGACTCATGTGGATATGATGACTCAGCTGTACTTCACTGGAAATTCAGGAAACCACATCCGCTTATTGTAATGAGACTTACAGATACACACATCACAGTTTAATATGCACCGACATTCCCCACAATATTCCACGCAACGTTGGACGCACATTGACACACAATATTACATTCATGTTAACACACAGCATGAGACACACGTGAAACCACAACATTCAACACACATTGACACGCAATATTACATTCATGTTAACACAACATTCGACACACATTGACACACAATATTACATTCATGTTAACACAACATTAGACACACATCGACACACAGTATTACATTCATGTTAACACACAGCATTAGACAAACATGACCCACAACATTCGACGCACACTAACACACAATATTGCACACATTAACACACAATATTACACAGACATTAACACACAATAACACATAATATTACACACACTAACACATTCCACACAGTTAAAGAGCTCTTCTTACGGAGATCGAAATGGACTCGTGTGTGAATGAATGTAGGAACACACTAACACACACACAAGTCTTAGTAGCCAATCACACGTGATGTTTCTATCATGAGTACTGTAGTCTACTGCAGCAAACACGTAAACATGGCAGCTCAATAAATGAAGGCATAGTGGCTGTTCATCCACATTGTCAACATGACAGGGCCGCTCAGTCACTCACCCGATCGGTAAAATACAAACACAGCTTTTTTTGACAAGCATTTAAGCATGGCCATGCTCCTAGCAACAGACTGGCTTTAGACAAAGCTAGTGGTACTGTTGTAGAATCCACAAGGTAGGCTTTATACCGTAGGTTGGCGTGAGGTGAACATGCAGGAAGGCCTTATCCCATAGGTTAGCGTGAGGTGAATGCGCAGGCAGGTCGAGTCATACCGTGCCTTGTGTATTACTTGAATACATACACGCAGGACGAATGTGCAAGTCCTGAGCAAACACAGCAGGGTCAAGTCTCATTCTGTACAAATATGTGTAGTATTAGTTAGGGGTGCGGAAAAAAATCAATTCATGTGCGTATTGGGATTTTTTGCTTCCGCAATACATGGATCGACTGGTTGACCCAAAAATACTTTTATAAGAAGAGAAAACTGTAAGCCTGAAATGTAATGTAATCTTAGGACGTTTTCATGCCTGAATTTGGTCTGGTTAAGTATGGAAGTTGCTACTTGCTTACATCGTTCATTTGGTTCAGTTTGCCTTCACACATGACTTTGTCATGTTGACCAAACAATGTAAACACGGTTCACCGTTGAACGCGGTTGGATATCCGAGGAACACTACACAGACAATAACATAGAGACAACAACTTTGCGGTCTTGGGTTTTTCATTTTGGTTTGGCGTTTTGGTGTTCATTTTGAAACAGTGTGAGAGCCTGCAATTGCACCACGTCTTGCCAGTGATTCATTTATTCGAGGAAAAGTGTGCCTTTCTCATGCTCTCATGTTCAGTATTTCCAGTTTTCAGCAAAAGTGTACATTCAACTGACAATGCCTGCTTTTTGGTTCGCTCTCTAGACCCAGAACCAGATTTCACTTGGAAGAGGACTCCCGTTTTCAAGAGGACCAGGGTTTGGCTGTTTTGTCTGCCCCAGATTTCGAATGAGTGTTCACACCATCCCAAACAAACTGTACTATCAGTAAAAAAACGCTCCAGGGTTCGATTAAAATGGACCAAACACCTCTTGGTCTGAAAGCATCCATAGTGGACAGATGTGGATGTACCCTCCTACAGAGGGAACGTGTATTCATATTATATAGTAGATTCCCGTCAACTATGTTACTGTTCAGTCACATTCATATGTAAAACAATGGCAGACACTTACAGACCTTTAGAACCTGAACCCCAACATTATACTCACAAGTTAAAAGAAAACTTGTGCAAAATAATAAACACAATATTGTATTGCAATTGAAATATGTTTCAATCCATATTTCAATAATCAATCAATGTCCATGTTTACCAAATCACAATACATATTGTATCGGTCCTCAAAAATCTTTGTAATATCGTATTGTGAGGTCCATGACAATTCTTGTCCCCAATATTCTCCCTAATATTTTTTTCTTTTCCTGTTTCCTGTTTGATATTCAGACTTTTACTGCCTTTACCTTGTACCTTTGTAGTACCATCCAGCGCACAATTTCATGACTCAGACAGAAAATAATTTGCATTATCTTTAGGTTGTTGGTTTAATAAAATTGACCAAAATGAAGGAGGGATAAGGGATTGCAACAGGGTCCTAACAGGATTTTCACATCCATCGATGGCTGTGAACTAAGAGACAGATAAATACAAACAGCACAAGGGCAAAGTAATGCAGATCAAAATATATGGAACGTTCTTCAATAACACTATAAGATTTTATTAGAAGCATCTCCATCTTAGAAACCAGAACTATTTATAGGGGTCAGTTGGGTGACTGTGTGAGTAGGTCAGTACTACTAAACATACTATAGCCTACTAAGTTTCTTGCTAAACCCCACATCAACACACACACACACACACATAAACATGCACGCACATTCAAACACACACACACACACACACACACACACACACACACACACACACACACACACACACACACACACACACACACACCTCTGAGAGTTTTATGTAATGAACACTCTTGTATGTACTGGGTCAGTGGATGGTATGAGAAGGTAGTCCCAGTTGGAATAGAGTGGAGTCCACTCACTGGCCCGTTACCTGAGACCAGAATTTTA
>OMKI01061552.1:0-12263 GCA_900302315.1 Phycis blennoides | reverse complement strand
TCATTGTTTCAACACACACACACTCACACGCAGACACACACACGCAGACACACAGACAGACACACACAGACACACGCAGACACACACACACACACGCAGACATACGCAGACACACACACACACACACACACATACACACACACACACACACACATCCTAGTTAGTTCCTGGATGACGTCAACAACAGTAAAACAGTGTCAAAGCTATAACGTCATTGAAAGATCCCATGCAGGAAAGCATAGTGACTGATTGTGTTTAATTTCACACTGCTGTCTAGTCGGGTACGACATGTTGAAATTACAAATTATATGTGGCCGTCTTAAACCAGGACTTGGGTGACCTAAAAACACTTAGTTGTTCTTATATCAGATTATTGGGTCCAGTAAAACAGATTATATATCTTTACCTATGACATACATGAATAGTATCTGTTCATAATAATAATCGAATAATAGCTCTGAATAAGAGCAATGGAGACAACTCAACAAATAAAAGAATACAATTAGCACAGTTCCTTGCCAAATTGGAAATGAAGATGGATAACCTGTGACTATGAATCTGAAAGCTAAACGCGGATCTGTCTATGTCTATGTAATTGGGTACATGATGCCGTTTAGTGTAGCCTTTACGATTTATTAAATAACACATCGCTTCACGACGACATTAGTTGTCTTTTCTGATCTCTCTGGCATCCATGACAGGAATGGTATAGGAAGAGATGGGAAGGGGAAGTCATCTCGTCTACACATATGATCATCCATGGTTGTTACCACCGACCAGTGTGATCCCAAACCAAACATCAAGATTGTATAAATGAGTACGAGTTTTGGCTGTGTAGTCTTTGTCTAAGCCCGATATATCTCCATTTAGAGGTTATATTGCAATATATCCTCCGTGTGAGCAGAGAAGGGCTTTCCAATGTCATGAAAGGATTAAGTTATATCTGCTTTTACTGCTCATCAAAAGCCCATCCTAGAAGTATCCAAGCAAAAGATAGCAATACATATAGATAGGCCTAGATATTTCAATGTTTTGGCCTACCTGCTTTCGGTTGGTAGTCTTCAACGGGTTGCCTGTATTTGCAAAGATCATCCTGGTGGTTAGTTGTGGTTTATTTTCCTAATTAGAGCAGACACACGACACACGGACGGTTTTCCTTAATAATCCATTCCGCTAAAACATCCGCATCGTTAAAAAATACCCTCAAATCAAGCTAAAGGAGGACCCTCCCTAATCTACATAGGCACTGACACATCTATAGATCTCCAGATGAATTGAAACGATGGACCGAACCTACGGTCCCGTTCATTGATCTACGACGTCCTGCCGACGGCTCCAGAGTCCCACCTACTACAGACGAGAACATCTCTCCAACGATAGGGGAGTTGGGGCCAAATACATTGTTTTTCCAGCTCAATATACACCTATATTATTGTTTTTTCGACGTGGGACATATGTGAATAACGAATTAAATTAGTCAATGGGACTTTAATGAACGAACAATTGAGTAGTGGATTGTATTTATCGTAAAATGTATTTCAACTCACACCGTGCGTTTCACAATTACTCTGGTCCGCGCATACCAAGCATTCCTGGCGCCCCTTTCCCCCTCCCTGTTGAACCCCTCCCCCAGTCCGACACACGCACACACACACACACACACACACACACACACACACACACACACACACACACCACACACACACACGCACACGCACACACGCAGGCACACACACACACACATACACACACACACGAACACGAACATGTCAGGGAATCAGGATGCGATGAAACGAGCTCTGAACTAGAGGTCACCGGATCCCTGACTCCATGAGATGAAGTGATGGACCACTACGTTGGACCAATACATCAATACACGCGTTTCCATTATTATTTCGCTAGATGTTCTATTGAGATTATTAGGCGTAGGCTACTATTTTTTTTCTTTCAAAACGGTGTACATGTGCAATATCCTGTATCTCCTAATGCAATATTGATTTTTAGTTGATGGGGGGTTAGTTTGATGTATGTCTACTTGTAATATTAAATCTAGCATTATTAACCTAAGACAACATCTAATTACAACTTCTAAACCATGTTTGGAAGTGAATCAATGCCTCATATCAAAGTAACATATTGGATATAGAACGTATTAACATTATTATGGATATCTATAAGTAGCAGCTATAGTAGATACTATTACCCTTGATATTACTATCATGATACGAACATATTGAAAACATGTATTCTACTCTTGCTTTGGAAACGCATACATAAACCACACAGTACATCTTAGCCAGTATGCAAATGTGTGCCATGCATGCACCGAAGAACCAGTGAAATTTTAATGGAGCTCTCATTCACATCTAAAGTGGATCCATTCAGTCTTCCCTCGCGCCCGTTTCACTACGGAGCACTCAGGGGGTTTCTAAAACGAAGCCAAATCCAAATCTAAACAATATGTGGGCCCCGGACGCCCGCTTAAAGCATCACATTTCTCTTCCTGATTCTGTCCGCTGGAAGGTTTATGGTTTCAGACTCACAGAGGCGTCATGTTACAACGCTGCGCCTTAATGCCCTCCGGAAAGTGAGAAGTAGCATTTGATCCGTGGAAAGGACTAATCGACTGCATACATGCGGAATAAGTCCAGAGACCCATGGACTTTGCATGGACTTGGCATTGGGCAGTCATTAAGAAGGCAGTCAGTGTTTAATGATGATATATGAGTATTTGAGTGAATGGCGAGGCTTTTAAATTCACACGCATATTAATTCACACACACACACACACACACACACACACACACACACACACACACACACACACACACACACACACACCTCCATCCATTCGTCCGTCTGCTTCATCTATCTATCTATCTATCTATCTATCTATCTATCTATCTATCTATCTATCTATCTATCTATCTATCTATCTGTCTGTCTGTCTATCTGTCTGTCTGTCTGTCTGTCTGTCTGTCTGTCTGTCTGTCTGTCTGTCTGTCCGTCCGTCCGTCTAATAATATATCAGTCAGTAAAATGCAAATTCGCCTTATCTCGAGGGGAAAAACACTCCTAGTTTCACAATAACAGTGTGATAAACGTGAACGAGGCGCAACCATGTGGTGCAAACGTGTAAGTGCCAGACTCGTGCCAGATCGTCCAACGAGGGGCTGAGACGTCATCTTTCTGCGTCTCTTCTTCAGCGCTACAGGATTCGGGCTGATTCATTGCGTTACCCTTTACATCTTACAGGATTTGTCCGAAAATAAAACTAGTAATATAACAATTTCTGAACATCTACAGGTAGGTTTTGGTTCTGTTTAAACACGTGAACTTGTAGCGTAACGGAAATAGAATAAAGCAGTGGATAATGTTTCAGTCGCGTGTTTTTTTTCCCTGTTGTGATATCTTCTCTTATTTAGCCTAGTCGGCTAACATCGGTGTTAGCATACAAGCAGGAACCCCTCCTGTGAAACATGGGATCATGAGTATCTTTATGATTTAATCAAATATAAACGACACTGTCAAGTAACACTCGGGTCCCATCGTATACTCGGTTCGGGAGAGCTACTGGTCGAATGGTTCGTTTATAATATTAACAGGTGATTAGTGTGTTAGCCCCCTCATGCTAAGTCATCCGGATGTGTTGAGTTGTTTTGGTCGTCTTAGAGACTCTTTTATCCAAAGCCACTTTTAGGGCTTTCATATACCTGTCATTAATATCCAGGTGGGTGTTAGGACATCCTGCTCAAGGATGCCTACAGGTGGACTGCGGACAGTGGGGGCTGAGCCCACAACCATTCAACTGGGAGTCCTATCCGCTATCATTTTCATATAAGCTGTACTGTATTGTACTGAATTGTAATAGCCATGTCATTAGTTTCCTTTGCTTAATTTCCACAAGATCCGACATGGACCGGCTGCTGAGACTCGGAGGAGGGATGCCAGGGCTTGGACAGGTAGGTTTGGGTCCTCCTGGAAGGTCCTTACTGTGCTTGTGTTCAGCTCTCTATGAATGCCCCTACGTTAGTACATGTATCAAGCCATCAGGGAATGGATTCACTATTGAATATAAATGGGCACACTCTCTGT
Source organism: Phycis blennoides (assembly GCA_900302315.1). Classification (NCBI taxonomy): domain Eukaryota; kingdom Metazoa; phylum Chordata; class Actinopteri; order Gadiformes; family Phycidae; genus Phycis; species Phycis blennoides. The sequence goes on along the minus strand of OMKI01061552.1, from coordinate 8,168 downwards.
TTGGGCCATGATTCCTTAACAAAGCCTATCCCTACGACATCCTCAATCTCCTTAGGACTATTTAGTCATTTACCAGATACTTTTATCCAAAGCGAGTTGCCGCGAATTCCGGCATCTTGCTCCAGGATCCGCAGAGGTAGACTGCAGACATTGGGGCATGAACCCAGAACCGTTTGACTGGGAGTCACGCACCCTGACCACTACTAGACGACCCAGCCCCCCTGACACCACTATTTAGTGGTCCGAATCCATGATGTAATTTGTGATTGTTGCATGCAGTCATCAACATCAGCACTGTCATTGAAGTCATTGAACTGCTTTCTTTTCCCGATTGCCCACCCAAGGGTCCCCCGACAGACGCCCCGGCGGTCGACACGGCAGAACAAGTGTACATCTCCTCGTTAGCACTGCTCAAGGTGAGGATCACACCCCCTCCCAGAGAATCTCCATTCAATTGATGTGTCAACGTGGACGATGACACTCGACACAACATGGTTGCCTGTTTTTGTTTTTTCCTTCTGATCTTACAATTAGAATAGTAAATTGAGTATATGCGAAGAGTATAAAGAAAGTAGAAGGTAATGAAAATCATCATGCATACATTTATTGGTGTATGTTATGTATGAATGACTGTACTGCGGTGGGCCTATTTAGATGGTGTGTGTGTGTGGGAGGGGATACTGAGAGTGATGCTAATAATAATAGCAGGCCCTAGCTAACGTCCGCAGTGTGCATCCGGGTGGACTGGGGCAGAAGCTCCTCAGCCCCCCCTGTGCTGAGAACGCTGTCCCGCCGGCCGTGCCTCCCCGGCCGTGCCTCCCCGGCCGTGCCTCCCCGGGCGCAGCGTGGCTCCATGTTCTAACAGTGCCTCCCCTCCCCGCGGCCCCTAGATGCTGAAGCACGGCCGTGCCGGGGTGCCCATGGAGGTGATGGGTCTGATGCTGGGGGAGTTTGTGGACGACTACACCGTGCGAGTGATTGATGTGTTCGCCATGCCGCAGTCGGGGACCGTGAGTGCGCCTCTCAGGCTCTGGAGTGTTCTTCTACCTCCAACGGCTTCTAGTTTTCACTCTTCAAAATGGTGTTAAAGACAATTAGAACCTGCACATATGCAACCAGAAAAGAGTAGGCATACAAATGGCACATTATGAAATATGAGACAACAAAAAATGTTGTCCTTATATTACATACATTATATATTTGACACAAAATGTTTAAAAATTTTTTACTTGATGAAATTCAAAATGAAATGTGATGGTGAAAACCAACTTGAAATGGAGAATTTAAGTATTTGAGTATTTAAGTATATAAGAGTACATAAGAATAGAAGTATATACTGCCATATCAAAATTTTTGAGTTGAAGTCACTGCATTCTCCGTGTGATCTCTAGTAGTTCGTTACCTTCCTGCTGTGGGTTGTGATGGTAAAGCTGGTCCTCTATGACCGGTTCTTGACCTTTGTGGTGTGTGACTGATCGTCTCCAATGCTGGTCCTCTCTTTGACAGGGTGTGAGTGTGGAGGCCGTGGACCCTGTCTTCCAGGCCAAGATGCTGGACATGCTGAAGCAGACTGGCAGGTGACTGTGATGTGTTTTGGTGAATTAAATGACCATGAATGGTGTGGGCTGGCTCTGTCCTAACCCTGGCTCGTGGCTGTGTGTGTGGGCAGGCCTGAGATGGTGGTAGGCTGGTACCACAGTCACCCCGGGTTCGGCTGCTGGCTGTCTGGCGTGGACATCAACACCCAGCAGAGCTTCGAGGCGCTGTCGGAGCGGGCCGTCGCTGTGGTGGTCGACCCCATCCAGAGTGTCAAGGGAAAGGTAGGATCTGCCTCCATCTGTCTTTCATGCTGTCTCGCTCTTCTGCCTGTTGCTTTCTCTCTGTCTATTCATCACTCTCTGTCCTCTGTCACTCTGTCTGTCCTCTTATCACCCTGTCTGCCCTCTATCACTCTCTGTCTGCCCTCTATCACTCTGTCTGTCCTCTCACTCTGTCTGGCCTCTATCACTCTATCACTCTGTCTGCCCTCTATCACCCTGTCTGTCCTCTATCACCCTGTCTGTCCTCTATCACCCTGTCTGTCCTCTATCACTCTGTCTGGCCTCTATCACTCTGTCTGCCCTCTACCACCCTGTCTGCCCTCTATCACTCTGTCTATCACTCTGTTTGTCCTCTATCACTCTGTCCTCTATCACTCTGTCTGTCCTCTATCACTGTCTTATTTCTTTCTATCTTGCTCTCTCTCTCTCTGTCTCTCCCTCTTCTTCGTGTCTCCCGTGGGGTCCCTATTGTTTCTCCCTGTCTCTTATATAAAATGTATCGCAGTAGAGATCTGGTTTTAACAGGATTTAACTACTTGTTAATTTAAAGAATTCCTGTGTGTTCACTATATCAGACAGTTGAGTAAAAGAAGATAATGTCCCCTCTGATTTCTATTGATGCTGAAATTGAGTTTTTGGGCAGTGAAATGTAAAATAATACAAAACTGAACTGAAGTCAAAGAGTACAAATTCAATATTGTCCTGATTAGTGTCGTCAATAACTGTTACGATTACGATTGTTAACGATTGGTGCTGTTAAGCAGGTGTTTAGTTTTTCCACGGTTTCCCAGTGGAACTGACTAATGAGTTTGATCCATCCAGGTGGTGATCGATGCCTTCAGGTTGATCAATGCCAACATGATGGTTCTGGGTCACGAACCGCGACAGACCACCTCCAATCTCGGTCACCTCAACAAACCCTCTATTCAGGTGAGCTGCCCCTCACACCGCCTGGACAAGATACGTTTAGAATGTTCACTGGAGATCACTTGATCTAAATGCTAATGGAATATCATCGTCTTTTTACATTTACATTACATTTCTACTACTGTCTACTGTCGCACCCAATATCCCACCTGGGAAACTAGATATTTGTGGTTTGGTTTTAATACCAGGGACATGAGAAGAACCTGAGCTGCTTTGACTAAAGGTCAAGGTCTCTCCCCATTGCTTGAGTCCTGTCTCTTGACTTCCTCTGTCTCCATTTCCAGGCTCTCATCCACGGCCTGAACAGACACTACTACTCCATCACCATCAACTACAGGAAGAACGAGCTTGAGCAGAAGGTCTGGATCAAACACCACGCCAACCTCTGATTGGAGGCCCTTGTCACATGACCCCACGCAGTGCTGCGTCTCATTGGACGGAGCAGTCACACGACTCAAACTCTTGTGTCTGTTGCATGTAGATGCTGTTGAACCTGCACAAGAAGAGCTGGATGGAGGGGCTGACCCTGACGGACTACAGTGAGCACTGCAAGCTCAACGAGAACATCGTCAAGGAGATGCTGGAGCTGGCGAAGAATTACAACAAGGTACGCACTGGAGACTGCGTCTTCTGCCTGCAGGCCTCTGCACTCCCTTTTTGCATGCACATGCCACTAACAAAGCAGGATTCTAGTGGTGAGGGATGTGTTGTCTCAGAGATGAGCATAAAGCCATTCATTACTGAACCTTTGTGGGCCACTAACTTTTTAGACATGGGAGCACAGCACTCCTTTGGAAAAGGTCAGCTTAGAGCCCAGGGGCCGGACTCACAAACAAGATAAAACATGGGCAGAATCATAAGAATGGAGTTAGGAATTTCTTAATAGCTTCTTAAGATCAGTTCGCAAGAGCACATACACACTTCTCAGATGAAACCTGATTGCAGGTCTAGGAAGCCTACACTGTCTGAGGATAACATGATAGGGAAGTGTAGTCTATTCTGCCTCTCAGTTGTCTTGGTGGACTTTTCTCCCTAGCTGCAACCCAAAGTACTTGCAGTACTTCTAGTACAACAGTTGGGACCATTTTTTGGTCCCAACTGGTTGGTTTTATTTTTATTTTTTTTAGCATTTTTTGAACTATAACTATAATTATGATTTTAACTTTAATAAGTATAGGAAAATATTGAAACTTTAGTTATTGCCTTTGGGAAAATGCCTATTAAATGCTACCTGTCAAATTTGCTAGCTTATTTTCAGTAGACATGAGATGTACATGAAAAACAATGGCGACAAGCTAAAATTATCAATAAATGTTAGATATTGGAAGTAAACCTAATAAGACTGAATATCTAAATTGGTTGTCTAAAATGAGTTTGAATTAATTAATTTAGATTCTTGCCTTTTTTCACTGTAAAATAAAAAATAATAAAAAATACAATTAAGAGCAAATAGGGACTTTAACTTTTGTCTTATGACTGAAGTTAGGAACGCAGCACATTATACGTTTTTTTCTGAAGACGGTTTAGTGAATCCGGCTCCTGGTTGCTCAACAATCTTCAGTTATGGGTGCTGACTATTTTCATAGCCAATGTACCACATCGTGGGTATACCTTTACCATTCGAGAGCTGATGGACACAGTAAAAGTTAACCTTTGACCTCGCAGGCCGTGGAGGAGGAGGACAAGATGACGCCGGAACAGTTGGCCATCAAGAACGTTGGAAAACAGGTGATTTGTCGTCCACTCGTAACGTCTGATGTATTCACGATGCAAGCATCAGTGGGTGGAAGTATTCCCCTGCATGCACCTAGATGGACTCTTCCAATGCTTACACGACGTCTGGTCACGGGTTCCCATAGTGGTCAAGTGGCCCGGGTACCCGTGACACAAGCAATGCTGCAACATGCTGGCGTTGGCTCTAATGGTCTAACCGCTCCATCCTCTCAGGACCCCAAGAGACACCTGGAGGAGCACGTGGACGTGCTGATGACCTCCAACATCGTCCAGTGCCTGGCGGCCATGTTGGACACCGTGGTGTTCCAGTGACCGCTCTGCTCTGTTCTCAACTGTTAATATCGCAATGCTCTGTTTTTCTTTTATATAGAATAAATGTGTGTATGGGAGTATGGCTGTCTGCCCTTTGTGTGTTTGCTATTGGTGCGCCTCGTCAAAATGCATACCAGTTGAAATCGATGTTTAAGGTTGGCGGGGCAGATTACAACAGTGCCCGTCATCACATCTCTAGTCCAGGGTCCAGCGGGGCTCCAGTGTTAACACAAGTGTTTCTGGGGGGAGACGGCACAGAGCCAGAGAGGGCCGGAGTCACGCCCTGCTTCCTGTTTTGTTAACGGAGAAATTGTACCGAAGATAAACAGAGCGGTCCAAACAAAGGTGAGGCCATATAAAGAAACGTGCAACGTCCCGTGGAGCTAGAGTTCTCCTCCCGGGATACTTTAGGTCAACGCTGGGCTTTTTATCCACGTGGACGCATGCTCTCACCTCTCTGGAACGTCCAGTGTCATTTCAGTTCATGGTTAATTTCACAATGATCCAAAACTTGACGAAAACAATTTATATTTTGTAATAATAATCTGCACATTCAATCATCGCTTCTCTTCCAGTTATTTGTATTTGGACCAATTCTATACATGTGGATGGGCGTCATAACACTTAATGCCACTAGGTGCTGCACTACGTATTCATTTCATAGGAACATATCTGCCGCCCCCTCTCCCAATTCAGTTGCTAACTTGCAGTGAAGATTTAGTACAAAACGGCAAGTTAATATCTGAATATCGAGTATCTTGATAGCAATTTTTTTTCGAGACACAAAAATGTCTGGTAGGTCATTACCGGAAAAGTACTTAATATGATGAAGAACGCTCCCTTCAACTGTTGTAAAAACATTCCTGCAGTCTTTGTTAGTGGAACACATGAGGACGGGTGAATCATACACTGACCTTAAACACATTGTTTTCTTTAATCAAACTCAAGCACAGACGGAGGACCCTTGAAAATCAGTTTTATTGCTTACATCAGTTTTGCTTAGCAGATGCGCTAACAGACAGGAGAGCTGCGTGAACGCCTGCAGTCGGTGTTGCAATCCGGCTAGTCAAACCACACAATGAATGCAGCAATATATTGCAATACTTTAATCATCTTCCAATGCAACACAACATCTCTAGTTGTACTCCACAACGCAATACCTCCAATACTAAAGGGGTGTTTTAGCTTAACACTTTAACACTTTTGTCCAAAGCGACTTACAATTGTGGGGTTCGGCATGTGGACAGTTGGAGGAGGGGGATCAAGGGGATCGAACCGCCGACCCTACGGTGAGTGGACGACCCGCTCTGTCCACCCGCTCTACCCACTGAGCTACTGCCGCCCCATGCTCTCGCACACAGCGGGGCACAGAGGGTTCGGCTTCAGACTCAACTCAAACATCCCTCAGGCTCATGACTACCAAATAGGGCCTGCTGGTGTTTTATGGCTGCAGGAGGCGCGCAGCCCGAGCCTCACACTGTTTGAACTCTAGACCCCAGCCCTCAGTTAACACTGCAGACAAAGTGTTTCCACTGTACAGTGGAGGTACGTCAGTCTGGTGTTTGACCTTTCAGCATGAGGAAGTGAAAGAGGAATCTTAAGGTGGGTGATGATTACTGATTTACCCTACAGTCAGCGCTCCTCCCTCCCTCCCTCCCTCTCTCTCCCCCACCCGTCAACCAGTGTGTGTGCGCTCTATGTGTTGAGTGCGTGTGTGGTACAGGGAGGGTACGCGTCTGCGGTATGTAATAATAGATACACATCTGGACATGTTTACTGATGGAGGTCTCAGCGCAGCCGCGGCAGAGCGTTGGACTCGGCCGGACCGTCTCCGGACCCCCGGGCCCGCGGGGTGTCGGCCCATACGTTATCTCATTCCAGTGTTCTGTTCTGTTTCCCAGCCTCTCTCCCTGGCCCGGGGCCCGACAGCCTGGCCCCGTGCTATTAATCCCCGGGAGTGAAGGCTCCGGGTCCTAATGGGTTTACAGGACGCCCGCCAGCCCCTCTGTTGGTGGTGCCAGAGAACACATATCCCCCCTCACACACACACACACACACACACATCCCGGCATAAAGTGGACCGGGTGGTTTTGGTCACACTTTGGGGGGGGCCCCTGGACAGCAACCCACAAGAGCCCGTTCCTTGGTTAGTTTTTTAATGATAATAATAATAACAGTATATTTAAGTTGAAGTCTTTTTCAAGGGACGAAGTGCAGTGTCACATCCCAGGTTTAAAATCAAATGAGGAACAAACAACACTGGAGACACGGTACACTCCTGGGTGTGTAGGGGGGACAGAGGGTACACTCCTGGGTGTGTAGGGGGGACAGAGGGTACACTCCTGGGTGTGTAGGGGGGACAGAGGGTACACTCCTGGGTGTGTAGGGGAGACAGAGGGTACACTCCTGGGTGTGTAGGGGGGACAGAGGGTACACTCCTGGGTGTGTAGGGGGGACAGAGGGTACACTCCTGGGTGTGTAGGGGAGACAGAGGGTACACTCCTGGGTGTGTAGGGGGGACAGAGGGTATACTCCTGGGTGTGTAGGGGGGACGGGGTAGAGGGACAGGAGTCGCTTTGGATAAAAGCGTCTGCTAAATGCCCTAAATGTAATGTAAATGTAAATGACAGGAGAGAGAACTGGCTGATGTGAAGGCGAGGCTGTACAGATGTGTTGATGCGGTGTCATGTTTCTTTTCTCGCACGGGCCATATAATAGCCATTGTTGGCCCCTAAGGGCCCCCAACACCGAGCTATGGTGAACCCATCATCTAACAGGTTAACTGACCAAGCCCGTCATCCAGATGGGAGACATTTAGCAGAGGACAGCCAGTTTGATGTCAGTGCGTGTGAGTGTGAGCTCCATTATTAACATTCTATTAGTTAGAAATGAAAAAGATGTGTGTGTGTGTGTTAAGACATTCAGGAATCGTTATTGGTTCCCGTAGTCCCGACAATGATTCCTCCAGACATGACGTGATGTCTACCAGAGATTAACGGTCCAAATGTCATGTACACACTTCTCCGCTCACGCACATCCTGTAAAGTCTGAATAGAACAATGCTATCAGTGGCATACTGTACCTGCAACTCTCTCTCTGTCTCCGTCTCTCTCTCTCTCTCTCTCTCTCTCTCTCTCTTTCTCTCTCTCTCTCTCTCTCTCTCTCTCTCTCTCTCTCTCCCTCTCTCTCTCTGTCTCTCTCTCTCTCTCTCTCTCTGTGTGTGTCTCTCTCTCTCTCTCTCACTGTCGGACTGACAGACTGACAGACTGACAGACTGACAGACGGGCTCCTCTGGCATCTGTTGGCTGCTCGCTGGTTTGTCTCCGTGTGATCAGCACCTCCTCCTCCTCCTCCTCCTCCTCTCCTTCCTCCGCA